>LIAE01006698.1:0-12935 GCA_002287525.1 Diploscapter pachys | reverse complement strand
GTATTCCATTCATCAGATACGACGGATGAAATATCGATGAAAACGGTAAGTCATCATTTATGTATAGAGTTCATATTCAACGATACATTATTGCAGGTACGTATCTTATATGGAACATTCACCGGTATGGCGGTTGTAGCAGCGTTAATTTTGCTATTCCTCAGAAGGCCTCCATATGAAAAGAAAAAAATGAACCAGAGCTATGGAAAACTTTTGAGTATAATAGTTTTTTTTTTATGTTTATTTTCATAAAGGAAAATTTTAGCCTCGACGTTTCGAATGTTGATAACACAGGAAATGCTCCTGTTGGCCGTCGCTTTCGCCTACACCGGGATTGAACAAAGCTACTGGACTGGTAAGTAGCGACAAAGCAAAATTTCGTACATATGAAACACTGCCATCTAAATTTGCACAAATTAAGTAAATCGATAAAAATGCTAAGTGGAATTTTCTTTAGGTATCTATCCAACCTGTATATCATTTACGCAACAATTGGGTAACCATACAAACTCGTATTTGGCTTTGAATTCGGTCGCTTCTGGGCTCGGTCAAATGATAGGTAAGTATCGTTGATTGGAGAGAGTAAAATCGATATTCATGCAACAACAATTAGAAACCGAATTTGGACACGAAATAGGATGAGTCGCGTCGAAGAGAAACGAAAAACGAATAGCGTGTAATATTTGAATATTGACGTGTTATCTCCCAACAAATAATATAAGTTGAAAATAGTTCTTCAAATTCGTATTTTCTAGCGGGCCTAATCTTTGGCATTCTTGGCGATTACACTCGGCGTATTGGTCGTGAGAAAATCGTTCTTCTGGGAGCGATCGTACACCTGGCCTGCTTCGTTCTGTCCTACATGAACTTCCCTTCGAGAGCTTCAATCGAAAAGACCGACAGCTCAGGACACTTGTGGACGCCGAATTTGCCCGTTACCTATGCAATTGGATTTCTTCTTGGATTTGGAGATGCTTGTAGGGAATTTTTTCATAATGAGTTTCTTAGAATTACATATTTTAGGCTGGAATACCCAAATCTACTCCCTCCTCTGTGATGCATTTTCTCATAAGAGTAGTGAAGCCTTTGCTCTATTTAAGTTTTGGCAGGTACACTATTGTAATTTTAATTTAGAAATAGGAAACTTTCAAATTCAGTCCGGTCTATCGAGTGCGGCCTTCTTCTATTCACCATATTTAGAACTTCAATGGCACTTGCTAATTCTAATCATTTTCTCCGTCTTCGCTACAGCGTCATTCGTGTTATTCGAGAAGTTTTTGCTCAAACCATACAAACGGAAAGTCGCTCCGATGCAGAATAAAGGTGCTTATATAAATCTTAAGAAGGTTCAAAACTACTTCAGGTACAGAACTGCCCAGCTCACCGCCTTCCTACTCGTGTGCTTCAGGAAGTTGCTCGGAACATATGTAAATAAATACGTGTATAAAAATAAATAGAATAAAAGATTATAAATAATACTGAAGGATCATTAAAGCTCCACAAATGAATGAATAAAGATATGCAACGGTTGTCGCTAGGAGATATCTCTCTTGCACAAGGCTCATTTCTATTCTTTTTCTCTCTTCCATTTTCCATTTTAGTACAACTCTCTATTCATTTCATGTTTCAATATACGTGGCATTCCCTTCCCTTTGTCCCCGAGTTTTATTTCAACAGTTCAATGCTGTTTTGTTTTAATAGTTATTTATAAATTGAAAGGCTAAACTATTCTATTAGCACATTATTAGATTAACAACAACATGAAGAATACAATTAAGAATGCGAAACGTAAGTCTTATTTATGTTATCGTATAGTTTTATATTTTTAAAAGAAAGTATTTTAAATATATTTTGGCAAACTAATTTCAAATTAAACTCCATGAAATTCCCCAGTTATCCAATTAATCCCTTCAAAGTGAGTGGCATTCCGAAAAATCACAATTGAACTCTCCCGTCTGTAAAATAATTGGAATAATCGACCTTGAAATTTCGTCGAGAATGTAGAAAACCGAACACGAAAGAATTCATCCATTCTTATTTAGCACTGGAGCGCGTTTACAGCATACTAATTCAAATATCTAATGCATAGCGATAAGGCATCGTTTGAGTGCAACGTTGCTCTTGTCTATATTATCATTTTGGCGCAACGCATTGGCTTATTTAAGTTTATTTATCGATTTTTCAAGTATACAAAATAAATCGATTTATTTGCTTGTAAAGCTCAAACGCCGTTTATTCTCCAAGTTTATTCCTTGATTTCAGCCACTCAAGATTGGGCCAAAATGCTGGGGAGTCTGCAGATCGGGTTGGAAGGACAGAAGGCGATTTTGAAATGGACAATTCTCTCGTTCGCCTGTTTCGCAGCGTTCTTTTCGCGTCTCTTCGCCGTGATTCGATATGAGTCCGTGATTCACGAGTTCGACCCGTATTTTAACTACCGGTAAATTAAATAAGAAATAATTAAACTTATTCAGTCTTCTTGCAAGCTTCATCAAATCATACTTACTATTTTAGCAATGAAATAGTTTTGTTCAAAGAGAGGATTAATGAACCTTCCTAAAATGCATCATTTCTAAATTTTCAAACTCAATAGATTTTTAAAGGAATTTATTGAAGTTGGAAAAATTCAGAACGACGCGCTACCTGCAAGAGAAGGGCTACTACAGTTTCCACAACTGGTTCGATGACCGTGCCTGGTATCCACTCGGTCGAATTGTGGGAGGCACGATCTATCCTGGGCTGATGGCCACTTCAACTGGTATAATCTATTTTCATCTTTACTTTTTATTGAATTTTATGGACTCTTGTATTTTTACCTCCGAGTTATCCTTACCTTCTTGAACTTTTACTTCCTTTTTTCTCTTCCTCTTGCTATGTTTCAGAAAACGGGAAATAAATATTACAACAAGAGGCCAATTTGATTTATATTTTCATTTTCAGCCCTTCACTGGCTTCTCCATCATCTGCATTTCACGGTTCACATTCGGGATGTTTGCGTCTTTCTGGCCCCTTTGTTTTCTTCGCTGACAGTGCTAGCGACTTATCTGCTCACTAGCGAACTTGCGGTAATTTTTCTTATTTTAAAAAGTGCATGCTTCTAAAAGTACTCAGAGATCCGATAATTTGTGTATATTTTCTTGTTTTGAAATTTTCTTTTCGAAAAAATATTTTATTTTCCCAGGACACTGGCGCCGGTCTTGTCGCTGCGTGTTTCGTGGCCATCGTTCCCGGCTACACTTCTCGCTCGGTCGCAGGGTCCTACGACAATGAAGGCATCGCGATTTTCGCGATGATTTTCACCTATTATTTCTGGATCAAAGCGGTAAAAACGGGCAGCATTGGTTGGTCTGCTATTTGTTCATTAGGTAATCTTTTTTTTTAACTTTTCAATTTTTAGTTCTTCAAATTCAAATCCACAACATTTCAAAAGTTTCTAGCCTCTTTGAAAATGATATGGTGCCGATATAAAGTGAAAAGTTTCGAAAATTTTCGAAGGAATATTTTATCTTTTGACTTTATGCTAATTTTTGTTTTTCAGCCTACTTCTACATGGTCTCATCCTGGGGCGGCTACGTGTTTCTGATCAATCTGATGCCGATCCACATTCTGATCCTCATCATCACGGGCAGATTCAAGCATTCGCACTATGTCGCGTGGAGCACGGTACGTTTAAATTTTCCCGAAGGTTCAATTTGAAAAATTTTTCTTACTATTTTAGGTCTACGCGATCGGCACCATTCTCTCGATGCAAATTCCTTTCGTCGGGTTTCAGCCTGTTCAGACTTCGGAGCATATGGGGGTAAACATTTTTTATTATCAAAATTGTTTCTTCGAAAATCATAACAAGATTTGATTTTCAACTAATTTTCTATTGGGCGAACTGATGAAGACTTTTCGTTTTTTATAATTCAATTTTCAGGCCCTTGGAGTGTTCGGCCTTTGCCAATTGATCGCGTTTTCCCGTTGGCTACAGTCCAAACTGTCTTCGGAGTCGTTCGACCTCCTGTTCCGCTCAGTGATCACTGCGATTGGAGCCGCGATGTTCTTGGCGATCGCTTTGGCATCGTTTTTCGAAAGTACGACTTTTAAAATAGCAATTTCGTTTTTTCTTATCTTTGATTATCTAAGCTTACTTTATTACCTAGTACTTTTCATTGGGTTTATTTTCAAATCTGTATATCTTTCAGAAGTGGCTCCCTGGACAGGAAGATTCTACTCGTTGCTCGACCCGTCATACGCGAAGAATCACATTCCTATCATTGCTTCAGGTAAAATAGAAAATGTTAATTTTTTTTTCAAACAAACTTTTAAAAATCCGACTCGCAGGAAAAATAGTGTGCTGTATTTAGAGAGGAAAAGAGCATTTCGTCTTTTTCTTTCCCGAAGATGTGCTATTTTTTCTGGGGATTTTTGCGAGTCGAATTTTGGAGAAGTCGTGTTTTCAAATGTTCAATTCAGTCTCTGAACATCAACCGACCGCGTGGGCATCGTATTTCTTCGACCTGCACATGCTCGTTTTCACCTTTCCTCTCGGACTCTACTACGTGTTCTCGAAGCTGACCGATCACAGCATCTTCATTATCATGTACTCCGTGACGAGCATCTATTTTTCGGTAGGGCTATCTTTCAATTTTATCGATTTTAACCTCTTACAGAATTATTCATTTCAAAGTTCCTACACAAAAATGGCAGTATTACGATTGATTGTCTATTTTTCATGATTTTTTTAACAAAATGACCTAATTTTTAATGAAAGTATTCGATATGATTACTCTAAAATCTGATGAAATGTCAGGTTTTCTATAAGTTGATGATAACTGATTTTCCAGGGCGTGATGGTGCGTCTGATGCTCACGCTGGCTCCATGCATGTGCATTTTGGGCGGAATTGGCGTGTCTGGAATCCTGCAAACATTCGTTCCAAATGTGGACGCCTCTTCAAGCTCAAAAGAGGAAGCTCAAGCCCATGGAAAATCGACTACTTCTGGACAGGCTGCAGGACAAGCGAAGAAGGACAAGAAGCAGGACAGCAATTATCCGTTCAAAAGCGAGGTACAATTTTGAATCTAATTTTGTCTTCTGGGAAAGTTTTGAGGCTTGGAGATGAGAGTATTAAAAACTATGATATTTAAACATATCACTATTTCTTGTTTGTTGGTTTTTAAAGCTGTTTTCCAGTTTGCTTGCGCCGTGGTTTTCATCGTGATCTACATGTTCATTTCGTACGCGATGCACTGCACCTGGGTGACTTCAGAAGCCTATTCTTCCCCGTCCATCGTTCTCAGTGCTAGGTAAGTGATCATTCATTATTAAAATACTTGTCTTTTTTCTATATTCTTACTTACAGATTATTTTAAACTTCAAATTATTACTAGTCGTATTTTTAATCAAGATTTGCCAATGTTTTTTTTTCAATTCCTAATTTTTCCACTTACTATTTCTAAACTAATTAAAAGAAATGGTATTTCAGAACCCGTCACGGCAACATTATCTTCGACGACTTCAGAGAGGCATACTCTTGGCTGAGACACAATACGAAAGAGGTTAGAAAAATCATTTTTGCCAAAAATTAAGTCGAAAAAATTTCAGGACGCCCGAGTGATGTCCTGGTGGGATTACGGTTATCAACTATCGGCGATGGCAAATCGAACGACCTTGGTGGACAATGCAACATGGAATTTCACGCATATTTCTAGAGTGAGACTTTTTTACTGAAAGTTCTATTTTACGCAGATTTCTACGGTAGAATTATTTTATTTTTACTAAATTATTAAACTCTGAAAAAATTTATCTTTGATTTTTTTGCTTTGATTTCAGGTCGGCCAAGCAATGGCATCTAACGAGAGTCACGCCTATGAAATATTGCGGGAGCTCGACGTCGACTATGTGCTGGTCATTTTCGGGGGACTGATCGGGTACTTTTTTTTTAATTTGATGATAGAATCCTAAATTTAAAGGAGCGCTCATACTTTTTGACATTGTGTCTATGTCAAGTGTGTCAAAAGTTTACACCCAAAATCGCTTGACATTGAAGCGTCATGTCGAAAAGCATGAACGTGCTCTACAGAAGATATGTTAATTTTACGTTTTGATTTTTCTTCAGCTATTCTTCCGACGACATCAACAAATTCTTGTGGATGGTCCGAATCGGTGCCAGTACGCCCGAGGGGAAGCACATTGTGGTCAGTATATTTTCGATAAATTGAATCCGAAAAGCTCAAAAATTATGTGAACCGATATGATGAGGAAGGAATATTTCGTCTAATTTTTTCATATATATCCTTATGCGGCTTGAAAGCGGAGATATGCGGAATTACGATTCTGAATTTTTGCAATATTCAAATTCCGCACATCTTTGTTTGATATCTCGTGACTTCTAAATAACGTCGACTGTTAAAAATGGACTTCTAAATAATAGCAAAATAAAATCAGGAATCCGATTATTTCACTCCGACCGGCGAGTACCGAGTCGACAAGGAGGCCTCGAAAACGATGCTCAACTGTCTGATGTACAAATTGTCCTATTACCGATTCGGAACCATGTATACGGAGCAGGTAATGAAATATGATTTATTCCCGATTTTTATTGTTATCTTTCCATTTTGTGATAAAATCATTATTCCCTTACAACAAATAATTTAGGATGATGGGTTTTTCAAAGTTTGATTTAATTTGAGAAAAAATGATGATTTTCTTCAGGGCCGCCCCGTCGGATTCGACCGCGTTAGAAATGCAGAAATCGGCAACAAAGATTTCGAATTGGAGCACCTCGAAGAGGCCTTCACGTCGGAACACTGGATGGTCAGAATCTACAGAGTCAAGCCGCCAACAAATAGAGGAAATTAAATAGCGAGTATTTTTACTTTTCTAAATCTGCGAATCATCAAGACATGGAATATATTGGAAACTATTAGGTGGGCTCAAATTTTAAAAAAATTCCTCACTATCTTGATGTCCAAAAATTCATTTATTTTCTCTATGAAAAATGTCTTTTACTGGTCCCATTCTTCAATTTTTCTTCGATAATTCAAGAAAATAGGGTTCATTTGCTTCATTTGAACAGATCCAAATGTGATAGTTGCTAATTTATTCTTCTCTGCTTTAAAATTGATTTTTTTTTTTAAATTTTACTGCCATTAGATAAGTAGGCTGTTGAAAAATGAGACATCAATTTTTGATGATTTTGAGTTCTGTTGACTTTCTTGTTAATCAGACCTAGGGAGCACTTTCGTCG
This sequence comes from Diploscapter pachys, assembly GCA_002287525.1. Taxonomy (NCBI): domain Eukaryota; kingdom Metazoa; phylum Nematoda; class Chromadorea; order Rhabditida; family Rhabditidae; genus Diploscapter; species Diploscapter pachys. The sequence goes on along the minus strand of LIAE01006698.1, from coordinate 5,702 downwards.
GATGAAGATAAATTATGGGAGGCAGGTCGCACAAGCGAATTCATAGTTATGATACCAGGTCGCACTGGCGAAAATTTCTACTAGTTACAGGCGGTGAAGAGAAATTTGTTAAGAAAATATACTTGGGGGTAGGTCACAAAGGCTTTCCGACGATCGCCTTCCCTGGGTCTGTTGTTAATTTAAATTTTAATGATTGATATTTTCAAGCGGGATTTTCACTCTTCCATTATTAAACCAGGGCTACTATTCCTCTTTACCCTTCTTTGTTTCAATCGATTCATATTTCATGATCATCATTTTAGTGATAATCTTAAAAATGATTTATTTAAATTTAAAATATCCTTTGTATAAGATTGAGATTATTGCTAAATCAGAATCATGAAACGCTCTATTCCTCATAGTCAACCTGCAGTATGCCATCTTTTATATGTCGAAGTTGAAATAAACTATTCTCATAAAGATATAAACGAAGATTGCAATTAGCATTTCAGTCTCCCATATTCGATATATTTCATAGGACGACCATCCTAAAATAGCTTACAGAAAATATTTTTAAATCTAAATGTTCAACCTTGAATATGAGTTCCACTTTGGACTCCTTATTAACCGCGAGGTGCTTTTGTGGCTGATCGATCGTCACTGGCTCCCATTTAGCACCATTCAGCAATGGTTCTTCCCCATCAGGTCCATTTGGGTCACTTAATTATAATAATTTTCGGAAAAAGGCCAAAACTACCTATATTTAACGAAGTTCGTGATTAATGTCGACCACAAGTCAGTGATTTTCTGGTCCAACTCAGTGAACTTGAAATCGGCCAAGATCCGAGTGCCAAGAGCATAAGTTATATCGCAACAGTGTGTGCTACCTATAAAAATGAATCAATATATTTTAATCTAATAAAAAAAACCTTTATATGCCATTTCTTCACCCAACGGCCCAAACATATCGGGATTGTAGTAATCGAATGAATAGAAATAACAAGGTTCACGACCCATCTCGGCACACTCGAGAACATGCTTTTGGGTGTCAATATAGCAGAATACATCTCCATTGGACTAATTCATTTATACTTTAATTTTAATGTAATAATGTGTGCAATTTTACCTGAACCAAAGCTCTACACCATGCATCTAAACTTTCTTCCTTCTTGATGTCGACTAGCATTTTTATGATATCATTTCTAGTCTTCCTGACTTTTGTGGGAGATACTTTTTCTTTAATTAGTCCGGCTATATTCGATTGAACTAGAGTTCGACAGCTCTCAACGGTCCAAGGTGGCACTGAAACGAACAAATAGATCATTCATTTCCCTCGAATGCTCATGAAGATCATTGCTAAGAAATGGAAAATTAAAATAAAAACTGACTTGTTATTATTTTAGTTAAATAATTTTATACTAACTTGACGCTAACAGGCCTTCCTCTCCAGCCATTCCAACGATGTGCGGTTTTCCTTTCGTTTCGTTCCTTAATTCCGCCAGCGGTTTCGGGAAGAACTTTCCATCGATTCTCGGGCCAACGGACAGTTGCACCCTGCCATTGAGTCTATCCAATTTCGTTGGTGCAGGAATATTAAAAGCATCTGCCGGAAGCCTTCTCAGCTCTTCAATGAACTGAAATATTAGCAGTGTCGCTCTCTACCACATCGTGTCTTTTCTCCCCACTCGCACATTTTGGGAAGTCTTCCTTGGGAGGAAAAGTGGAGGAAAAGACGCGTCGAAATATTTTACAAAACAGAAAATCAAGCATTTTTGCTAGTGTAAACCTCTTTACTATTGCCCTTATAGATAACACCACGCTCTTCCATTTTCAACCGACACTCCTCAATCATGTATTCATGAATCGAAAATGCGCAGGTAGCGTTTCCAGCCATTGCAATGTATCTGGTAAATAGGTCTAAATAATTTATTTAGATTAAAAAATAAGTTCAACTTTTACCTCTTGAATGAGGAGACAACGATAGTAGATCCACTGCGGCACCCCCTAAAAATTATGATTTGAATAATTTTACCAATCAATATCACACCCGCCGATTGACCCATAATCGTCACATTGTCTGGGTCACCATTAAATTGTGCAATATTTTCCTTAAACAATTTTTAATCTTTGATTAGCATGCAGAAAAATGCAACCTTAACCCATTTCAGAGCCTCAGTCATATCCCACAATGCCAAGTTATCGGGGCAAGCGTCGTCTCCAGTTGCCATAAATCCGAGCAAACCGAGACGGTATTGAATCGTTACGCAGACCACATCTTTTCGGCACTAAAATACATTGTAAAAATTTCAATAATAAGAAAACGCATACAATATTCCTGCAGATGCAAATGTCGCCATATTTGATAGAGCTGTCAATCAAAAAAGCTCCACCATGAATATAGCTAAAATGTGCATTTTTTAAAGGCTCGCATTAAATTACACCTACACCAGGACGGGGAATCCCTTCTCCGACTCTGGCTTCCAACAGGGAGTGAAGACGTTCAGGTAAAGGCTATCCTCGGATACGGGATACTTCTTGGTGAACTCCGGATCTTCATAGGGGAAGATACCTTGCTGACTTCTGAGCGCGAACGCTTTCGTCTCTTTAACCCCTTCCCAAGGCTCGGGTGGTTGGGGAAGCTCAAATTGATCAACTGTTAACTTTATTTTCCAGGCTAAACAACCTCGAATCGCAATTTTCCGACGGGCGGCTTTGCGAATGGAATGCCTTGAAAAGCGTCAACCTGAAATTGTCGCTTTTAAAAAGTAAATTTGAAGATCCAACCTCCTTTTCTACGCCATGAATAAGTCTGCGTCCCTCAACGACGCCATACTTGGTCTTCACTTGACGAGACGATGGAAAATCGCCTTCGGCAATCACGTCTGGGTTGGTCATTTCTGAAATTGCGGTTTAAATAAAATGTGATAAATTTGAACCGAATCTAAAATCAAGGAATATTACAAGTCTAGTTTATTTTAAAGTCAAAAATTTTGCTTCCTCATCGAAGAAATAAAATTTCCAAAATGAAATAAACACGAAGTGATCAAAAATTGTATATTTTGAACTGATATGAACATTTAGAGCTTTAAGTTTGACCAAGAAAATTAAAGATAAGGAACGAAGAAATTTAAACGCAACACAAGTAGGCAACAGTAAATGGAAAGATAAGGCTTGTGAACAGATAGGGCCTCTCAAAGAGTAGTATTTCTGGGTTAATTGCTCATTGGTTAGTATTTAGTCGACAAAGAACAGACAACTGAACTACTAATAATATATTTACTCGACACAGGAATACCGCTCGATCGCGATGATATCTCAACACAAAGAAAGGGAGAGGAAGTGGACACTAGAGATAGAAGAAAAGAAAGAGAAAATCGTCCTATCATTAGAAAAGAAAAAGAAATGTTGCCATTTTGGCAGTTTGATTGACTCTAAAAATGCAACTTAATTGATAAAACACAAAGTACAATTGGTATACTCCATTGTAAATGAGAAGTTCTCTCTCTTCCTGGCAGGAAAAGGAGAGGTGCGAGCCTTTCTCTGACTCTGGTCTCTGACTCTCTCGCTCTTTCTTCTCTTGCTACACTATTTTCACTCGCGACTCGCACCATCGTCTCCGCCTTGAACAGTAAGCGACGGCTTTATCATTTAAAATAGGCAATAAAAGAAAATTGATGGATGCTAAATGAAAGTTTATCGCAAAAATGGCTCTCCTGAACTATCCATATTTGAACTGGCACTATCAATTTGGTTTTATTCCACTCAAAGGCGAGGAAATGATAAAGAAGTTACATATTTTTGAAGGGGAGAAATTGTATGGCGAAATTAGCTTACACGTTAAATAGCTGAAATTTCTGGCATTGTGAAATATGGATATCTCATTACTCAGCAACTCCATATCGTCAACAGTAAACCGATTCAATCGTCTTGAAGGCGGCAGTCTAGAAAGCGGTTAGTTCGTCGCTTGAAAAGTTACCACCAAAATGGGTCGGAGGGAGTTCGTACCAAAATGCGAGAAGGTCTCTCCGTCATTCTCGCCCAATCGTCTTCAGCCTACCAAAATTACAGCTTGATATTGCGCAACAATGCGCGAAAAATGCACAACTCATGGAAGATATCGTCTAAATGAAACTACTAATGACGTCTAACTTTTGCAGCACGGAAATGGCAGACGGAGGTGTTGAATATCTGAAAACTCCGCGCGGCATCATCCGATGTGTCTTGATTTTAATTGGTCTAACTCTAACTATAATGCTTACAAGGAATGCTCAACATAAGTAACGCGAATTACCGGACGAGACCTATATCATCAGAAAGCTTGTTCCAAGAGCAGTGCAATGATGCCGAGCTTTTGTGCCCGTTTGGACTTTTACGCTGTAAACGAAGGACGCAAAGTTTCTTAGTATAGGTCTGATATCGCATAGCGCTTCTATCGTTGTTTCTTCGTTATTTCGCATGGAATTTCGGAATTTCTTTCTGTAATATGTAGGAATATACCATACAATGATGGGAAAAATAAATTTAAGCAAGTTCGGCCACATTTCAGGTACAGGTGGTTCGTTTTCAGCCTTTGACCAGTCTTATAAATGACATCTTTCGACTAAAATTGTGCCTAGGCTTATTTCTGCAGTGCATGCACTGATAACCCGTCTACGGGGTTTTCAACACTGTAGAATCAGAATCTGATGGTTAAAATTCAATTAAGCTACTTGTTCCGTATATTCCGGATCCTTCCGCAATCGGAACTTCCCGGAAACGGAAAATTATTATTTCTCTACGGGAAAAATTCAAGTTTGGTATCAAAATGACGAGAAGGGTACGAATAATTCGAATCCGAAGATATTTCATCAATACAATGACCACATCGAATGGAGCGAATTTTTGAAGTTTGGGATCAAAATTGGGTCATAATTTGAGTCTTAAAATATAAAAATTCACTATTTTCGATGCAATGATCGTATCGACAAGATCTCTTCGAATTCGAATTATTCGTAACCTTCTCATCATTTTGATACCAAACTTGAATTTTTCCCGTAGAGAAATAATAATTTTCCGTTTTCGGGAAGTTTCGCTTTCCAGAAGGTTCCGTAACATGCTGAAAAAGTGGTCGAATCGGATTTTAACCATCAGATTCTGATTCTACAGTGTTGAAAACCCATAGACGGATTATTAGTGCATGCACTGCAGAAATAAGCCTAGGCACAATTTTAGTCGAAAGATGTCATTTATAAGACTGGTCAAAGGCTGAAAACGGACCACCTGTACCTGAAATGTGGCCGAACTTGCTTAAATTTATTTTTCCCATCATTGTATGGCATATTCCTACATATTACAGAAAGAAATTCCGAAATTCCATGCGAAATAACGAAGAAACAACGATAGAAGACGTTATGCGACATCAGGTCTATAGTAAGAAACTTTGCGTCCTTCGTTTACAGCGTAAAGGTCCAAACGGGCACAAAAGCTCGGCATCATTGCACTGCTCTTGGAACAAGCTTTCTGATGATATAGATCTTGTCCGGTAACTCGCGTTACTTATGTTGAGCATTCCTTGTTAGTTGACAACAATCCAAATAAATATTGGGTTTAGTTACAGAATTTTTGAAATAAAATATTTCAAAGAATATTTATTTCAGTTACAATTGTCCCTCATCACTTTTGGATGTATTCGAGAGTTGTCTGTATCATGTGCATTGAAATCAAATTATTATTTTACGTTTTAT
>LIAE01006697.1:26978-40046 GCA_002287525.1 Diploscapter pachys | reverse complement strand
CCTACACAGGCACAATCAGCGCCACATTCGTGCTGCAATTCCGAGCCACTAACACGAATGTGACAGATGTAAAGCCGCCTCCTCCACCTTTTTTAAGTAGGTTTATACTAATTCATTAAATGACAAAATGATAAAGCGGACATTTTTACGAAAGTCGAGCCGCAGATTTGCAAGTGAGAGATAACTGAAATTAGAGGAAATAAGAAAGAGAGAAGAGATAGTGCCATTCAACGTTGTTGCAGCCGCTGCACGGTTTTCAGGAAAAAGTCCTCTTTATCATTTCGTGTAAATACCTTCATCAAGTCTGGGATTGAATTTTGATTTCGAGTTTTCTTAATCAACTCATTCCGATCTTACAAGGGAATGGTCTGACCTAAAGTTCCCCAAATGAAAACCCAAATGAAAAACGACCAGACCTAGGGAGCACTTTCGTCAGACGAAAAATATTTCTAGAGGGTAGGTCGCAAGGGTTTTCTGACGATCGCCCTCCCTAGGTCTGTTCCGAATTAAGCAGCTAATGTTCATCATCCCTTTGATCTCCCCGAAAATAATAACTCTTCATCCTGCCTATTTACTCCAAACTACAGCAACCGTTGCTTTTGCAAAATCTCGCATCATACCCCTTCTCTCCCTTGCTTTGCATACATTTTACGCTCGTAATAGGAAGCAAAACGACGTAGTGGCTGTATCAGTTTTAACGATAATGCTACGAATACAACTGTTCAACATTTGAGTTCAGCAACGTCTACAAGCACGTCCACATCGACAACCACAACGACCACGTCCAGCACCACAGCAGGAACTACTACAACCGACCCTTGTTTCGCAAATTCAGCACCATTAGCTGGTTGTGGTAAGTCTTAACAATTTTTCAAGCCAACTATTTTATTATCAATTCAAGAGGAAATCTATTGCCCGAGTCCATAAATTTCATGGACCTTTTTCGGAGGAATCATTTTGTTTTCTGGAAAAACTAGTGTATATGTTCCGAGAGCATATTCATTCATTAAATTCGATTAAACTTCATCCATCAAATTTGTAAGAATCGTGTATGAATTACAAGTGTTATCACTTCTTTTTAACAGAACTTAGCTAATCAACATCAAATTTACATTAATAAACGACTAAATAGTTTTTCAAAAATAGCATGATCTTACTCTTCCTCAATAATAATTCATTACGATTAAAGAATAAAGGAAAATGCCTTCTTCTTCAAGCAAAAAACGTGTTTCAAATCCAAATTCAACTATTTCAGCTGAACAATGTCCTACTGGCTGGGATTTTTTTGGTGGAAAATGCTATCAGGTGATCGTTGAATATCATTCTCGTTTTAATTTCGTTTTATGAATAACAAGGATTTTACAGAAGTTTACTACTATTGTCACTTGGAACACAGCAAATACGACCTGCACGGGATTATGCCCAACGTGCCATCTACCAAGACTCTACAGTCAACAGCAAGGCCTGGACTTGAGTACTTATAGTAAGGAATTTCATGAGAATTTATTAATGTATAAATTAATTTGGAACATTTGATTTCTAAATTGCGTGTTTTTTTTCATTTTGCGGCATTAATAAGACTGTACTCACAAAGGAAGCTAATGGTTAGAGAGGCCAAATCAATTTTCAACATTGATTTTAACGTTTAAATTTAGTATCAGTCTGATTATCGAAATCATACTGATCTAAAAACTCTTTAGATCTCCAAAAACGATCTATCCTAAGTAAAGCTATGATCATCTCTTTGTAAAGCGAACCTTTCCTGCTGTAGTCTTCTCAAATTTTTGGACAATAAACTCAGCCTACTATTATTAAAAGACGTAGTTTAACGTGAAACTCATTCAAATTATGCCGAAACTGGCCAAAATTGCTTACTAAATTTTATTAAAAGCTAAACAGGCTAATTAAAATCACCTATTTATTTTCCTTTTCAGAAAGTAATATTTGGATTGATGTACATAAAGTCCCAGCTGGTTCTACTGTGAGTCATCATTCTACTTATAGGCAATTTTGAAAAGTAGGACGATAGAAACATACGAAAATAGTAAAGGGTTAGAGAGAGGAGGGGAGGCTAGAGCATCTTTACTATATGATTTCGTATGTTCCTATCATTTATCGTTCTACATTTCCAGATTGTCTACTATGATAAGTTCAAGGATATTTGTTTTCATACTTTTCATCGCTCTGTATTTTTATCTACAAAAAATTTAGCGTCTACAAAACAGCGATGGCCAAGAATATACGTCTACGTGTATCTTTTGGGACACTGCAAATCTGTAAGTAGCAAAGTTTCTTTGTAACCATGGTTTTAATTGGATAATTGAATCACAAACCTATAGCAAGAGTACTCTCGACTCTTAGAGATCTGGATTGGAACAGTGGGCATGGCTCATGCTGATGCCGCGAATGTTAAGGCTTGGTCGCGATTCTCGTATGGCGATAGCGATGAATCTCGAACATTCGCGCGCATCAGCACAAGTCATGATCACTCATAAATCCAGGCCTCGAATACATATAAAAAAGAATAAGATATCATGAATGATTGAATTTTCAACTAGTGGATAATTATTAATTATATTTTAGCCAGCCGAGTAAGAAATTTAGTTAAATTGCAACGGAAGAAGAGTTTGATTTTCAAAAATGCACAAATAGCGTAATACAAAATTTCCATATTTTGTAGTAGCGCGTTTATGAAAATCAGTTCTTCAATTTCCCAATGCGCTTTACTAAATATCTTCAGAAGTCGGTCAGGGTCAGGATTGTGGTTATGTGAGTCATACTTTTAACCCATTTAAATGTTTACCTTTTATAAAAAAAAATATCGTTGCACAAAAATGAATTAATTTATACCGAGTGGATAATTTTCGAAAATCTAAAAATTATTTTGTCTTGTTGGAAGTTTGTAATAATGTTGTTTTGATGAATTACCGTGATCACCTATTTCCTAAAATTTACTTGACCTCTACTTATAAGAGACTTTGAAGTTGACTTATTGTTAGATCAAGGAAAAACGAATTAAATGCAGAAATTAATAAAAACCCAAATGCACGTTTTATAATGAATATTTTAGATAAGGACTACTGGATTATGGGGCGACGATGATGTAAGATTAAGTTTAATCTGTGAAAATACGAATGCTGTAAATTCTCTAATGGAATCTTTTATTTTATTTTTGAGAGGTTGAAAATTAAAAGCCCCAATGCATCTATTACAGGTTTTACGGTATGAAATATTTTAATTAAAAATAACTAGAAGATGGAAGGTAAGAGAAAATATGTATGATCGGATTTGGGAGATTTGACCCGATATTAGATTCGTTATTGTTTACCTCTCTTATATCCTGATGATGAATAATCCAAGAACACTGACAATGGTAGTTCCATCAAAAGTAACCCATCGGGTCGAATATTTTCAAGTCTGTGTATAATATGTTTTGGCAAATGAAATCTTCTAATAGAAAGAGGAGAGAAAAAATTAAATTTTGAAAGAAATATCACTTTTTATTGTTAAAGGCACATGAAAATAGTTCAGAAACTATCACGCACCCTATAAAAAATTTCCTAAAATAATATTCAATATTTAGTGCGACGTTCTAGTTCCCTATGCCTGCGAAACGGACGAACGACTTACCGCGACATGCTCTAATTGATTATCCTTCTTATTTGATATTTAATTTTTCAAATGAAAATTGAATAAAAAATTTTCATTGTTATCAAAAAGTTGAAATGAAAATAAGTCGAAAGCTATGGCTCACTAATAAAGCTGCTTAACACTTCAGAGAAGTCAGATCAATTTGATTTTATTTTCGAGACGAATATCGGCAGATGAAGCTGGGCATGCATGTTTTACTTTCTTGAAATTAAAACTGCAGATGAATGACGAAACGGGAATCATAGTATTTCGCAAAGAACGCTAAACTTGAAATGCCTTATTCATGCATGTATAAACATTCCTATCATCCCTTAAATTTGGTTGAAATCCTTTGAAGTGTTTTGATGAATGTAATTATTCATAGGAGCTACCTAGATTTGAACTTAATGCTCAGGACGAATATCTCCAATTTAAGAGTGAATGTCAGTATTATTCAAAGTGGTGCGGAACAGGGGTCCGTCGATTTGGCTGATTTTCACATATATAGTACAGCTTTTCACGCTGATCATCATGGTGTGGTTTGTTTTTCGAAAATCGATTACTGTAGCGGATTACGGTAGCTTGAAGTTTTGATAGACCCGATCTCGGGAAAAAATTCATAACTTTCTTATTTTTGAGCCAAATTCGATCACTTTTTTTGTTTGATTACTATAGATATCTAGTTTATCAGACACCAAAAGGTAATTTTTTGAATATCGATTTTTGCGGAAATGCGCACTTATTTGCGTCTTGATTGTGTACTTTTCGGCCCGTACTGCTTATACGCGTAAATGACATTGGAAAAATCCGTCCTTTCAGTATATTGTGCAGATAGACATGGTGAACAACTTTGTTCCAGGACTGACTTTAGATTCACATTTGTATGAGCTGCAGAATTTTTTGAAGTGCAATGACCAAATTCAGCATTATGCTTTTTTATGCATTATTTTCAAAAAATCATATCCTCCTATGTATCAGACTAAATTTCATGATTATTTTTTTATTTTGTAGATCTTGAGTAGTGAAACAATGTAAAATAACAAGAAATTTTTTGAGAATTATTTTTGGCGGAAAAAAATTACCCGAAGTTACCCTATATACCCGTACTGTGCTTACAAGTGTAATGTAAGTTAACGTCGGAGTTTTCCATAAAATCTTGTAGAGCTCTTCAAGTTGATTAACTTTTGTTCCAGAACTTATTCTAGAATGTGCACACACAGGGAGCTATGAATTTTTGGAAATAATGTATAAAAAGGCATTATGTTGAATTTGGCCATTACGTTTCAAAAAATTCTGGGGTTGCCCAACGATGAAAGTTGTTCACCATGTCCCTCTACACAACATACTGGAAGGACAATTTTTCCAACGTTATTTACGCATAAACCCAGGGCAGGTTGAAAAGTACGCAATCAAGACGCGAAAAGTGCGCCTTTCTGCAGAAATTGGTATTCAAAAAATTTGTTTTTTGATACTTGATAATCTAGAGACTAAATTCTGTCGAATAAAAAAAGAATCATTCAATTTGGTTTAGAAATAAGAAAGTTATGAATTTTAAAAATCAAATTAGGCAAAAATGAGTCATGATTACTCTTCGAAGAAGTGACATTTCTCCGCTAGCGGGCAGTCTATAGGAAAACGGTCAAATGTTTCAGAAACTAGAAGACCCGGGCTACTTTCCAGTATAAATAACTCACGGAACCTGGGGCTTTTAAAAAATGAAAAAAAGTTTTCTTTGTGCTGTTTGCAGTAGTTAACATTCAAGCGTACTCTGACTTACGGACTTTAACCGTTTTTTCTCAAAAGTGGTATACCTAATCTTTGCCTTTTAGGACTGATTTTGGGGTAATTTGATACGTAGAATCCGAATATAACATCAGATTTTTGGAATTTCTCCTAAAATTTTTCAGGAAAATCGATTTTCTGCAAAAAATGCATGTTTTGAAACTGCTACTTTTGACACTTTTTGACTTCAGGACCCCCTCCCACACCCAGCAAGTGGCTGACCCCCCTAAACCAATATATTTTTTAGAGAGTACATTCCATGGTTATGTTTATCCTTTTTAAATTATTCGAAAATCTTTTATGGCAAAAAAGTTTTCTTTGTACCCCATGACGGGTGCCAAATCGCAAAAATGACCAACTTTGACCCCCACCTAGCCCCGCCCACTTTTGGGGGCGGGACCTGATCTCCCCATTTTTGTGATTAGGGTCCATGGGTGTATCCACCATATAAGTTTGGTTCGGATCCGAGACACTTTTGCAGTTGTCCGGCCTTTGTTCGGGTTACTCAAAGAACGCGTCTTAAAACAGGAGTCAACAATCGGAGGTGATCGTGGAACTACAACCGCTAGAAGCAACATGCAAAATGGAGCCATGCTTAAGGAAGGGCAAGACACATCACCAACTGCTATGAAAAGCAATGGAAAGGGGCCAGGTTCAACAGCCGACCAGAAAATTTCAACCCTCAGCCATATTCGAGGAGACAGGAATACAAGAATGAAAGTAAAAATTTCTGAAAAATAGTGAGTGCTATAAATGTTTTTACTTTAGGTGTCATAAAACTTATAAAGTGAGATAAGTTTTTTATTGCACTTAGTTTTTTATCAATTCAATCAACGAGTAATAGTTGAAGGTTAATGGGTTTTAAGAGGGATGGAAATCATGGTATTTGTAATTTGAAAAACTACTTTCTTCCACGACTATCCACTTAGCATTAATAAGCAATCTCATTTCCATTAGTTAGATGTATTAAATTTAATTGAATTTGGCCACTTGTTGATTTAAATAAAGTTTATTGGTCTATTTATAAAATTCTTTTGATAAAATCACAGTAGTTATGGAATAGGTCGATAAAATTAAGTTTTCTTTTGAATTTTCTAACTTTCTAACTATTCAATAGATTTTAGGCACAACCATTTTTGTTCATTTACAACAACGAAATATAAAACCCGTTAAATAGCTACCAAAAATGAAAACAAAGATAAATTATGCTGATTTTGAGAGAAGAATAAATAAGTAAAATTACCCTTTTACCTGGCCTGGTCAAATTTAGAGCTCGTCCTTTTCTTCAGTCTTTTTGGGCTCGTATTTTTCGACGTTTTCCTCGAGGAATTTGAACATCTCCTCGGTCGTTCGATCGCCCGAATATTCGATCACATCGTTTGAATTCGCCTGAAGAATAAAGTATTTGAAAACGTATTTTTTTATCTTTGTTCTGTTTACAGTAAAAATAGTTTTCAATATATAAATAATATTTTCTAAACTTGAAAAATAATTATTTTCATGTTTAAAAAAATAGTTGAAATTTAATTATCGTAAGTTATTATTGATATCGCAACGCAAAAGAGTTGTCTATTTAAAATTACAAATAATGCAAATAATAAATTATCGAACCTTGTAAAGACGCAACGTGGGGAATCCTTCGATTTCTTTGAACCCGTCGTCGATATCGTTCTCCGTCGCGTCGATTTTCGCGATTACCACCTGAAATTACAAAAGTTGTCTTTATTAGTTAGTTAAGAATTAGAAAACGCATGACACATCGTTTTCAGGTATAATCTTAAATTTGAAAAATGCTACTTACATTCTTCATTTTCTTAGATTTCTGGGCTTTCTTTGCAAGGTCTTCGAATTCGGGCAGCATGTTCTGGCAGTGCGTGCACCAAGGAGCGTAGAACTTCACGAACACGTTGAATTCAGGGTCGAGGGCGATCTGGAAGGTTCTCGTGTATAATTTTGGAGGTTCAGTTCATGAGGTTGAAAAGGGAAAATCAGGGAAAATAACTTTGAATTTATATTGGTTTTAATTTAACGGAATGATTATTTTCAAATAATAAAGTTCTTTTTACTCCAGAAAGATAGCGTAATTTCATTTAAAAAATTGCTCCGTCAAATTGGACTTGCATAATTTTTTTGGAATTTATTTTAAAGGTAATTTCTAATATTATGAAGCAAGAAAAAATAGCATACGCTCTCGAAGTTATCATTGACGAGAATCTTGACGGGTTTCTCGTCCCATCCTTCGGGAAGAGCCTGGCTTTTCCTGTACACGTCAACCAGACCCTGGTCGAATTGATTCAACCAATTCTTCAAAACACCCTCGTCGAGAGGAACGAAGTCGAGTCTGAAAATAAACAATAACTCTACCAAAAATTTGGGAAGATAAAATTCTGTGAAATAAATTGATGTCCTCAAAAGATTACACACGAAGGGTTACACCATTTTTGAAAGGATGCCAATAGTTTGACATCATAACAAAAATTCAATCTGTCTAGGAATCAATTTAAAAATTCAAATAAATTGAGATTTAGATAGAAAATGAAGGTAAATTTTGACCTGTACTGCTGTTTCGTGGAAGTGCTGAAAATCCTCACTGCAGTTCTTGTATCTTGTGGCTCGATTCCGAAGAATTCCAGCGCGTCCTTTGTGCTCTCGTCGTCCCTGTCGATCGTCGCGAAGATCAGCTTTCCTCTTTTTCTTGTGGCTAATTTCTCCAGCCAGGGGATGGCTTCTGAAAATTTACAACTTTTGTGTAATTATGAAATTTTCATGTAAGATTCAAACGCTGAAACATAAATTAAAATTTTGACAAAATTCAATAGTTCTAATCCAAAGTATTCATTTTCAAAATTCGAAAAAAAAACATTGCAATCGATTTACCCTCGATAGCCTTGGAATGTTCGATGTAGAAGAGGACGTGCTCGATTCCGGCACTGAAAATGTCTGCAGCTTCCTTCGGGAACGTGGAAATCAATTGCAGAGAGGCCAGCTGAAAATTATAGTTGTACAAAAGATTAAGAGAAGGACTATCGCAAAACACTCTAGCTAATTTTGCTCATCATTTCATAGTAGTCAACATTTTACTATTTTAACTTCATTTTGTATTATCGAAAATGATTTTTAGCACTTTATAAATCTTTACTTTGAAACCTATGCTATCGAATTTGAAGTATACATTTTCAATAAAAGTGGTATATTTTAGGGAGATCGAAAAATAAGCTTTCACCATTTTTCAAATAGAGGATTTAACAAGTATCATTTACTAAAACCTACCTTAACCCATTTAGCGAAAGCTCCTTTCTCCCCGACTTTCTCTTCGTAATCCTTCTTGTTCAAGGATAGAGGCTTCGCGATTCCATATACATACACGTAATCGGACAGGGACTTTCCGGCTTCACTCCTGGAAAATTTGAATGCGACAAGTAGTATTACAATTTTTGTTCAAATTCTCCCACAATAAAAATAAAGTTTAACTTTTTTTTTCTAAATTATGAAAATTGATTACTTTTTCAGAGCGTATCCGAACAATTTGTCGTACATCGAATGGGAAAGCTCGTTGATTTTCTCGACGTCTTTTTCCGAGTCCAAAATGAACAGAATTGCTCCGGAAGAGGATTTCTGAAAATTATTGATGGTAAACAAAATATTGTAAGCCAAGATAAATAAGATCCATTTTTAAAACCTTCTAAAATAATAATACCTTGAACTCATCGAGCTGCTTCTTTGTCTTGATCTGTTTGATTTCGTGACTGACGACATTGTTCGCGAAATTGAACAAGTCCTGTCCCTCTCGCGGTGCGTTGTAATGGATGCCTTTGCGATCGCCGTTGTAGAAGTAGATTGTTGGAACGCCTAGGAAATAATAATTATTTTTTAAAAAATTTTCTAAATTTTCAGATTTCCAATTTAAACTTCCAGGCTAAAATTAGTTTAGAAGTGAAAATGAACTTACCCGGGATTTTCAGTTCATCCATCAACTCCTTATCGAGAAGCTCAACAGAATTAGCGTCCATCTGAAAAATTAAAATAAGTTTCCGAAAAAAGATAAGGTGGAATTTTGAAGAATTATAATAATTTGCTCTGAGAAAAGCAAGAGAACTTTAATTTACCCGATAGAATTTGACGTCGAGTTTCGCTTTCTTTGCCAGCTTTTCGAATTCCGGAATTTTCTCGGCCAGTTTCTTGCAGTGTTCGCAGCTCTTCTTCACGAACGCCAGGAAGAATTTCTCGCCGGCCTGAATTATATGATTTTTTGAAGAAGGGTAGGTTATTTCAATGATAATAAATGTTTTCTTCCATAGAAATTATAAATTTGAGTATGCTATGATGAAATTACGTTTAAAGTATTTCATGTTTCATGAAATTGTATATTGATGTTCAATAAAAATTTGAATATTCTCTAACAAAGTACAAAAATAGTTACCTTAACTTTCTCTTCAAATTCGTCTCTGCCGATCGTTTTGAAGTCTTCGTTTGCTCCCAAAACGAAGGGCACGATTAGAAGGCTCAAATAGAGGATTCCCATTTTTGAGAGCATCTTCTCTAAAAATTATAATTTTGTTCGTAATTTTAGAAAATTCAAAAAGAATATTCGCGAAAAATTTCAAATAAATATTTTGACGATCTAGAAAGTTAGGCATCTGAGAAACAATGTGCTGACGTGTCCTATCTCTCCTAGTTCCACTCTAATTCTTCCTATTTCTTAACCTGAATTATAGCTCACGTCATCACTTCATTTCAATTTTTTTTCGAAGCCTAATATTTTCCTAGTTTCAAAACTATTCAATAGCACCATTTTTGGGATAATAACGATAATCCGTGAAAGAAATTCGAAGAAATATCCTATCATTTTGGAGAGATCAAGTAGTTTAAAAGTTTCCTAAAATATTCAAAGCCATTCAATAAAATCGATAAATGGACGATTTATCGGAATAAGTAAAGGAGGAAAGGCGAAGAGTTGGAAGGGAAGAAGGAAAGAAAGTAGCTAATTGGGTCAGGTACACAGAAAGGGGGATCGCGTAGAATTCGCAGAAATACAGAACCAAGGACACGTTCTCTTACTTTTTCTATTTCCCCATCTCAATCCTAACCCCTTCATTCATCCAATCATCCTTTTTCTTTTCCACGAATCAAGGATTTCTAGTTTTCTCTCATCCTTGAAAAGCACTCATTATCATATGAAGGAGGGTAAGATTAGAAGGCTTGAAGTTTCGTTGTAATATTCAAGGTTAAGAATATCGTGAGAAAATACTTGAGTCTGTAATTTTAGAAAAAAAAGAATCTAAAAAAATAAAATAAAATGATTCAGATATGGAAATGTTTAAGACATTTCTATTTTTCAAAAAAATAGATTTTTCTTTAATTTTTATTCAAATAGTACAAATGTAATTTCTGAAAACCATCCTTAAAGTAGCCTAATCAACTAAGATTACGATTAAATTTGATCTCTGAATAGATCTTGAGTACCCGAAATATCTCATTTGCATTTTAAAATTACAAACGATAAAATAAGAAAGAGAAATAAAATTCCTACGACTATCTAATGCACATCTACTGAAAAATTAAAGAGTTCAATTTTCTCTTGCCTAAGTCGATTACAGAACATTACTTGAAAAGCAGTAATTTTAACCATAAATATCTTACACAAGATCGAAATTTCAAAAATAACTCTTTCAAAATCGACTTTTCAAGATAATGAAAAAGTAAGAATTCAAACTTGCGTATTCCCTATTCCTGCCCCTACTCTTGCATAATCATTCTAATTCTGTTTTGGCAATCTGCCGGGCGCTTCATCGTCTTCCTGCGCGCCAGGGGAAACTTCCAGACTCTTGAATGACGGATACGCCTTCGGGCCTGTGTCACCTGCACCCTTGCCTGAAAAATTTGAACAAAATAAATAAAAGAATTGATACTTTGAATTTCACTATCGAATATTTTATTTAATTTGAAGGTAAAAGATAGCGCTTTTGACGAAACAGTTCTATTTCAGGATTATTTATCCTCAGTGTGCAAAATTTATGGCACTCAGATAACCAAAAATTTCTCAAAAGTCGATGTAAAGATAAAATAAAATTCGCCAACAAAAATAAATAAATTTGACCAGTAGACGAGACGTGGGGTGCTTGTTTTGCAGTTTTTATGTCCTCCGCGATTTGCGCCTGTTGCTTCATTCGATTCAACGCGATTTCCTGGTCGGTCGGCGGAATTCTGGATTACAAATTAAATTACTTTAATAGTTTTGGTTTTTTTCTTTTCGAAATCCTTTACTTTGAAGAAATTTTGCGTGATTTGAATGGATGATTTACAATCAGCAATTTTAATCGCGAAATTTAATAAAGAGAAATAACTAGAATACGTTTCGAAACTGTATACTTTGAACAAGAGTCGGACGAATCTGATGAGTTCCACTTTCTTTGTAGTTCGTTTCTATTTCAAATCTAAAATGTCACCTCCTCGTTCCCTTGACCCAACTGCTCCATTCGATGGGTGGCTGAGGCAGAGGCTGGCCTGGTCGCCAGTACTTGTTCTGACCCGAGGGCGGCTCGAAACCTCTGAAGGGTAAAACTTAATTTTAATTTCATTTTTTTAAGTAAAATAATTAATGCCAAATTTTTGAAGATATTACAATTAGGAGCCATTGAAACATCAATTTCGAAAAATCTGTAGTCGAAATTTCTAAAACCTCTTGGCAGGTATGTTTTAATTTGAACTATTATTCGATTATTCAAGAGATATGCCAGTGGTACGATGTTCGTGATAGCCGAGAAATTTATTTCGAAAAAATCTACCTCGAGACGTTGCCGTATCGGTTCGAAAGTTCATAGTACTGATTGCCGAATTCGTCAGCTCCCACGAAATGCTGAATAAGTAGGTTGAAATTAATTACTGCAATTTCGAAAATAAGCTCCTTCATGGAAAAATAACATGATTTGGAGATGAAGTGTCGGTAAAGAAGAAAAGCTGGATGACTTACTCAGAATGCAAATTTAATGTTCTTCTTTGAAAACGGTATTTTTCAAGAACGATAAATTTGCCAACCTTTTTAGACCAGTCCTTTTTCATGTACTGCTTGAAATTTTGCCAGACGACGGCCCACGCACCTGGGCGGCTCATCGCTTTACTAAAAACATTTTTAAAATTTTCAAAATTCTCAATTTTTCAAGGTATTTTGATCAGTGATCTAGACTTTTTCCATTTTTGAAAATCAACATAAAATAAAACAATTTATTCTTCTTTCATTCCGATAAATCTTGATCTGTTCTCTTTACCACTGATAAAACAATTAATACCCAAAAAATAAAATCAGCTCAAATTTTTTAGTGATTGGCCAGGAATTTTCAATAAATTGATAAAATTTAGAATAATCACTAAAAATTTAGATTAAAAAGCAACAAATTTGATAAAACGATAAGACACTTTCGATTTCCATTTGAAAAGAATAAAGCTTACAAATAAAATGAAATAAAAGAATAGATATCGAAGAAAATCTGAATTTGTCAAATAATTTTGAAAGTTCATAAGATTACGACAAATTTCAGTTCGTTCTCTCAACTTTCCACTAAAAGATGCAATTTCTGAGATTGATGACTTGAAAATTGCCACCAAAGTTCGAATAATTCTCGAAAATCGAGAATTTATTTATGACAAAATCAGGGTTGC
>LIAE01006697.1:0-25356 GCA_002287525.1 Diploscapter pachys | reverse complement strand
GTTCGGGGGTACGCCTTCCTTGTCCTGCAAAATAATTAAGTCAAGTGGTCAATTCATTTTCCTCTTATTTTATTATTTGAATTGGAAAATTGAAGACAGAGAGGTAGAGATCATTTTGTCCTTAAAGTAATTTCTATCTATGCATTTCTTGAAACAAATCTAAACCTTATCATAGGAATACTTTTGAAAATTGGCCAACTTTGCAATTTTTCATTTTTCAGAAAGATAAATTTAGAAATTCCGACCTTTTCATTGATGTATGCGTTCCCGATGGCGACCAGTTTCGTGATTTTCTCCATCACAGTTCGCGTGTCGATCGAGTCGCACAGGGCGTTGTGGATCTGGAACAAATTCAATGTTTCAAAAATTAGGGGAAAATCGAACCTCCTCTTTGAGTTTGAAGAACTCATCCATCAGTTTGAGTTCGCGAGCCTGGTATTTCTGATAGCCCTGAAAATAGGAAAATAATCAATTGGAATTTTAAGGGAAAAATCATCGACATTTTCAAATAGAACCTCATGAGAGAAACTCTTCGGATCTAGTTCGTAATATTTTTAAATGACTAGAAAATTTTGGTTTAAAAGTTTAAAAATTGTTACCTGACTACTATCCGGCTTGTAGTACCTCCTGAGCAGATCTTTGACCAGCAGGAAAAATTCACCGGTCGTCTTTTCGAATGAAAGAGCGCGCTCCATAGTAGAAGGGCTGAAATTTTGACATTTTTATTAAAAGTTAGGAGAAATTACAAATTCAAAAACCATCAGACAAAATCTATTCTCTGAATCCCCCCTCCTCCCTAGTTCAACAACTACCATGACAAAATTGGAAAACGCAACCAGAATATAGCTCGAAACTGAATTATTCATGGCTCAAAACAAAGCGCAGAATAATTCGAAAATGGAAGCCCTAATTTATATATGCTTGGATTTTTTCCTGATTTGACAATCTCTATCTTTTTCGGAATTGACGAAAGCGATGGCAAATGGAATGCAATCTGAAGCATAGTAAAATCGTCATTTTCTCTTGATTCAATGATGAAGAATAGGCCTAAGAACGGGTTGGAATAAATTGAAACCGGTTGGGCAAATTCTGATTTTGTGATGTCAATGATGCAGATCGAGTCATTTTGGGGTGTGAGAGCAAAATGATTAAAAATGTCATCAAAATGTAGTTGATCTACAAAAATTGTGAGGATCAATAAGAATAAATATGATTTGAAAAAATAAAAATAATCAAAAATTCTTCCCAAAAATTGATCGTTTTTTAAATTCGATTTTAGCTATAAAAATTGCCAGATTTAAGCAAAATCTATTACTTTCAGAAAGAAAACTCTAAAACTTATGTCTAAAAATTTAGATTTGTCTTCAATCTTTAGTAGGTAAAAAGATTAGCAGAATAAGTTGTTTTCCATGCATAGCGTAAATATGCATTTTTCTAATGGAAATATTCTTTCTGCTAAATTTGCTATGCCAAAGTTAACAATAAAACAAAGGAAATCCGCAAAATGAGGGTTTTCTGACGTTCAAAAGCCACAAAATCACGCCTGACTTATAACTCATATCGAGTGGGCAATTAGAGTTAGAAAATGGGTAAAAGGGAGATTTGCATGATTATTACGAAGACAGGTGTTTTACTCATTTTCTTACTGAAAATAGACGCGATATTCCTTATTTACAACTCATTTGCAGCTAAATTAGAAGTCGAAGAAAAGCTGTTGATCCTTTTAGAAAAGTATCGAATTAAAAACGAATGAACTTATGAATTATTGAAACTTGAAAACTAAAAAAATTTGATTTACATTTGAGTTTTAGTTAATATAGGAAAATAATAGGGTTGTTTTCCTAGAGCCTAATAAAATTGAAAAGTTGATCTTCGTTAATTATCAAATTTGAAAATTTGGAATTTGTTTTGATGACTGAAAATTCAATAATTATGACGAAAATTAGATATCTGAACTTTCGAGTCAAAATGAGGAAACTATTCTACAAACAAGTCTGCTTGATCAAATTTAATGGCATAGTGAACGGGAAAATATGTGGCAAAAACTAATGGAACAAATAATGAGACACAAGATCTGATCAAGCTCGTTTCATATTTTTGAGCGAACCATGATTTTGGATTAATTTTAGAAAATCGCTAAATTAGACACCTATGAAAATTTGAGTTCTAATTCCGACA
Source organism: Diploscapter pachys (assembly GCA_002287525.1). Taxonomy (NCBI): domain Eukaryota; kingdom Metazoa; phylum Nematoda; class Chromadorea; order Rhabditida; family Rhabditidae; genus Diploscapter; species Diploscapter pachys. The sequence continues at coordinate 23,178 of LIAE01006697.1, read as the reverse complement.
GGTTCGGAGAATCAGGTACCGGTCTCAAAATATTACAAAATTTTCATTTGATGAAAATTACGCACTTCTAATAGAAAATCGTTAAAAGCTTCTCGAAATTAATCGAAAAGGTGCAATAGAAAATCAAAGAAATCTAACATCTAAAATCGCTTATTTTCTTTGACAGAATAAAAATACAAAGAAAGGGCCCTATTGCATTTTGAATGTTAGCGTGAGGCCATCGTTCAAACAAAAGGACGCTTCACTTTGAATTTCTGGGGCAAAATAGCAGCAGAAAACGCGCACTCATAACTCCGATTGAAGCCCCCTGGTACACGGGCAAGAGCCGCACCACTCAAAATAAAATTAACATCGCTACGGGCAAATCGCGCATCGAAACGAGAATGAACGCCTAGAAATTCGCGGGTCAAATGAAAACAAATAACACCAAACGACTGCCATTATTCATGAGCAATGGCGAATTTTTCAGCCGTTGCGAAATGTTAGAGTAGAAGTAAAGAAGGTAAATTTAGAAATAGAAGTTAGCATCATTTTGGAGTTTGTCAGGGAATTTTTTTTGGAAAATGCTCTATGATTTTTTCAGAAAGAAAGACACCTATTTTAATTCTTAAATATGATGAAATTTGAGAGTTGAAAATTCGAACATTTCCTCTTTTCCAAGCTCATTTCCATGTGTTTTCATTGTTTACGTGAGCTCATCCGAAACTGAGCATGAGAATCGGAAATTCGAATGTAAACCGACTCATTTTGGAATCGTGCAAATAAACTGCATAATTTACATGAAAAATGCAAAAATTCAAATGTCTGATCTTTAAAAATTCGCAAAAAAAGCATGTAAAACCAGATGAAAATTTTCTCGATGAAATTAGAATGAAAGAATCCAGGAAGAAATTCGAACAAGTAGAAATTTGACTCGATGAAACCGCACAAAGTGGGTAGAAATTGAAACTTCCATTTTCGGTTGGAAAAAATTCCGGTAAAAAATCCTAACTTTACCAATAAAAACCAGGTAGAAATAAAAAAAGCGAATGCAAAAATACAAAAATGTCTCGTTGGTTGATTTTTTTCTCGTTTGTGTGTCTGGTTTGGATTTGAGTTGCTAAAAATAGAAAAGATCGAGCTGGAAATAGGAAGGAGAAAGGGAAAATAGAGGAAAGTGAAGGGAAGAGAGACTGTTCCCGATGGCTTGCAAAGAACTGCACTTGGCGAGAGCACCTCCCAGAAGAGTGAGTCTAGTTTTGCCGATACACTCAAAATATCTGATCTGGCAGATCAAAAAATCAAGAATAGCGTTCTCCAGATTGAAGAACGAACTTTTCCAAATCTGTACGAGCTCAGAAAACTACTTGTACATCAAATTATGTGAAACAGTTCGAAAAGATTGCCAATTTTCAATGTCATTTTATGATGTTTCATATGACTTGAAAGCTGTAGTTTTTCAAGAAAAATTTCAAAAGTAACGAAAATAAAAGTTGAAAACTATCCAGAAAATTTTACCGTTTTTGCCAGAGAAATTTCTGACCGTATTTTGAACGCCTACACTAAGAAAAGGAGTGCAAAGTGTAAACTTTAAAATCCAAATGCACTGAATTGTCACGAATTTCAAACATCGTTGTAAAATTTTACCGGGTAAATATGTCATTTTTGAAGGTGATATATTCGCTGTTTACATTTTTGTCAAATAGTTTTGCAACTTTCTATAGTTTGTTTGGGCGGCAAAGCCATAAACGACATTTTTCGAGAACTTGAAATTGAAACGCGCAAAAAATAAGGGACAAAGTCCTTATCGCTCGGAAATTTTTAACAAACGCGCTATAAAATTCTAAAAATAATGAATTGGGCGATAAAAACATAAAAACGTGAGAAGTCAGGGAATAATTGCGTCAAAACGCGGTTCCGTTTCGAACTTTCTTTCTCTTCTCATTTTTCTTGATTTTGCTCTTTTCACTGATATATTTTTATCGCTAATCATCAAAAAGGCTATTTCGAGAGCAGCGCATTTTTAAAGTTGAGAGATTATGCTTTTCGAATTCAAAATCATTGGCTAAAAAAAATACACACACACACACAAATTAAAAGAAACTCTGTTAGAGAGCATTGTTATCCCTATTCTAATGCAGAATATGATATTTTCCATCCAGTAAGTTTAGAAAATTTTCAAAATACACGAAAAATTATAATTAAAATGAATGAAATTTAAAGGTCAATCAAATTCAGAAAATTCAAACCTGTAATCCAAAGGATCGTTCCAGTTGTGCATCAAGAAGAGGAAGCGCAGCTGTCTGGCAGAGTATCTGAATTTTAGAAAATTTCGATCTTTTAAAAATGACATCACAGAAACCTATTTATTTTTAACCTCTCACTTTCTATATTTATTTATGGTTTCCGACACTCATTAACTAACAGACCATACCATTTCCTAGTTCCCTTCAAAATTTATATTTGCCTATCTTTTCCTTCTCTTAAATTACTGCACTATTTTCTGAAACATATTTAACGTGTTTTCACTTTCTATAGAAAGTAGAAAAGGTTCCCTAGTGCGTAGTGATTTTCTATAGCAAATTAAACCGAACCGATCGCTTTTCTAATTTTTTTCGCACTTTGTCGCCTAATAAAACCGTAATTTGTCAATAAAAATGAGCCTATTTTGAGCATTTTTATGGGTTTGAAAAGAGATGTGAGAAATTTTCGAATGAATCAGCTAATAAACTGGAAATTTTAGTTGTTGCTTCGGGAAGTTACGAATTTTTGTCGAATAGCTATTTTGAAAATCGAGCTGTTGCAAAAATAATACTTTCAAGGAATTTAGGAATATTAAAGCATTTTTGTAACAAAAAATATTTTAGAGAAAAAATCTTACTGTTTGAGAGCCTCCCTAATGGTGATGAAGTTCTTGAGCGACTTGCTCATTTTCATGCCCTGAATGCGCAGCGTGCCGCAGTGCAGGAAATAGTTCACCCAGTGCGGGTCGTCGTTGTGCGCTTCGCACTGAAAAATTACAAAATTCAATTCAATTTCACATGTCCAAAATAGCAAGTATACAGAAAGGCCATATATGAAGAAAGACAAATTTTAGAAGGAGAACAATTACAAAAGTAAACAAATAATTTGTTTTTTACCTGCGCAATTTCATTGTCGTGATGCGGGAACTTCAGGTCGAATCCGCCCGCGTGAATGTCGAGCTTCTCGCCGCATATCGCGGAGCACATCACAGAGCACTCGATGTGCCAGCCTTAAAGTTTGAAATTTAAACCTTTCGAAAATCCAAGTTCTGCAATATGATAAAATGAGATTTCTTTAAAATGAGTAGAATATACAGATTTGCTAGAAAAAACCTGATAAAGATCTATAAAACATACCAGGTCTGCCCTTTCCCCAAGGCGAGTCCCAGAACGGCTCACCGGCCTTCGAGGATTTCCACAGAGCAAAGTCGTTCGGATTGCGTTTAGTCTAAATCATGAACTATTACAACTTGAACAAGCCACGTTTAGGGAAGATCTCAATCTTATAAACATCGAAAAAATAAATTCAAATAACAATTTTGCCACCTCCAATTTATCAGCAGACATGCTGAGTTCCCCCTCTCCTTCACGCATGTTCTTGAGCATCGCTTCGGAATCACCGAATGCCTCGGGAACTAGCTTAGCGTAGAAATGTTTGGGGTTCTTCTCGAACACCGCAGTATCGAAGTAAACCTGAAAATATTCATTTTTTTAATTTTCTTTTTCAATAGCACTAGAATTTTACAAATCAGTAATTTAAAGATCAAGTTATGTTGACGAAGTAAAAATATGCAAACATACAGAAGAAAGTCTTTCTCCAATTTCTATTCTTATTTGAGAAAAAACTCTACCGATCCATCAGTAGTCTGATAGGCATATCCATTCTGAATGATGCGCTGAACGTACTGCACAATTTCAGGCACGTACTCCGAGACGCGAGTCAAAACGTCGACAGGCAGAATGTGCAGACGAGTCATGTCCGCAAAGTACTCTTTCTCGTAACTGAAGCATCATGAAAATTAACCTGAGGAAATTTTGAATTTTTTAGAATTGAACGGCCAAATGAAAATGATTCACAAATCATACTTTTGAACTTGATAAAATTCACAATTTGAAAAAGAAGAATATTTTGAGATATTGAAAAGGAAACATGAATTTTCAAAATATTTTATTTCAGAAAAAAAAACTCTTACGTCTTGGCGAGATTGTCAAAAACGGAGTGATCGACGACGTCCTTTCCGTACCGAGAATCCAGCCATTCAGACAGAACATCGCGCGCCTCATTCAAAACCATGCCCTGCAAATATTCTAATTTAGAAATATTCGAAAAATCGGACAATTATATTCTTCTGTATTTTAATAACATGTGAGCGGAATGAGAATTTTGCAAAATCGGAATGCTGATCGTTTTCTATGACCTTCGCTAAATAATTTGAAATTTTATATTGAAAGAAAAATACTTTGTAAGTATCGACTTCATCCGTCTTGTTTTCCATTGCCTGACGCAGCTTTTCAGCCGAATCGTTGACTTTCTTGAGCTAAAATTTTACTTTTATAGACAAGTTGTTATCGTGAATTTCAATAAAAATTTAAAAAAACCCATGAATTGACAAAAATAGACCTAAACGAATGGATGTTTTCTAGTTTTCGATTTGAATTTCCAATCTTATTATAAAATGCCGTGAAAAATAACAAAACTATGCATACCATGACATCGTACATTTTCTTCTTGTCCGGATCGAGCTCATCATCGTATTTCTTCTGAAAAAAAACAATGTAAAATAGAATGAATCATTTAATTTTTCGCAACTTTATTCAGCGAATTTCAAATAGTGTTAATTGGGTTATATGCATGCTTCGTTCAAACAAACAAACAATGCAACATGCGAGTCAAAGTTCGACTTCGTCCAAAAGCAGACTTTTATCTTACATTTCTTTTAAAAAAATAGACCGACCTTGAAATGCTCGAGAGCCTCGAGAACATCGCTGCACACCTTCTTCACATCGGGAGCCTCTTGCGACTCGTCCAGGTAGTTGGTCAGAAGGTAACGTTGACGGGCGCTGAAGAAGAGCATTTTGTGAAAATATAATAAATTTTTAGAACCTATTACTGATTCAAAAAAGATAAAATTAAATTCATTCAAATTAAAGGCCCAGTAGAAAAGTTAGAAATTCGTTTTCTATGTTTTTTCGGAAGAAAATCAATACCGTTTGATGATTTTGTCATCGATGTCAGTGATGTTCATGACGAACTGGACGTCGTAGTTGAAGTAGTCCATCATGACGCGACGCAGAATGTCCATGCCCAGATACGTGCGCGCGTGGCCCATGTGCGATGAGTCATAGACCGTCGGACCGCACACGTACCATTTCACCTAGAAACGTAATCATTTAGAAAAAAGGCCAAACAGCAAATTTCATTATTTTTGTTTGACAAGTATAAAGGATTTTATGCATCTTTTCAATGTTTACCATTTCATAAACTAGTTAATAGCAATGATCATAAAAAAAGTTCTTCTAAAATTCGAATTTTGTTCTTATTCGACTGACCCGTCTCCCCTCATTAGGCACGAACAGCTCCTTCTGCCTCGTCAAACTGTTGTAGAGCAGCAACTTAGGCGGCTCCCTTGCATTCACAGGCACCGACCACGGCTTCTGGGAGCGTTTTACCGCAACTGAAAATAAAAGAGATGAAAATGCATCATCATTTTACAAGTCCCACAAATTTTCTACTTTCTTCTTTAAATTCAGTAGAAAAAATACGATTATTTTCTGAAATGCTATTTTTTCAAGAAAATATTTTTAAAATTCTAGGAAATTTTTTAAATTTTAGGAGGGAAAAAGTACCTGGTCCCATCGTTTCAGCCATGTTTGATAGTTCTGGGGCTGAGCTGAGCGGTTGAATCCTCAGGAAGACGGAGTCAAAAGAGGCTTGCAGCAAGTTGCAAACACGGGAAGACCAACGGAGAATCGTGACGATGAGCGCACCGAGGAACGGCAGCTGCAAAGAGAAGAAATGTGCAGAGATAAGACAATGAGTTGGAGCGGTCGACGTTTACGCGTAGCGAAATGCATAGTGGTAATGGGGAATTTGAAGGAACGGTTGATTTTTTTTGTTGAAAATTTGACGATTTTTGGAGGGGTTTTGGTAGAGTTTTGGACAACGCATAGAGTGGAATAACCGGAGAAGTGATTGGGAGAGGAGTTGTCGGTTTCGGAAAAAAAATAAGAAGCAAGGAAAAATTCGGAAAATCGAGAGAAACTATCGTCTTTTTATTTTTGAAAGGAAAATGGAGAAAAACGCAAAATTTGTAAATTTTTAATGGAAAACAGGATAATTGGTAGAGTGACTAATCCCGACAAAATCTTTAGAGGAATTTATAGAGGATTTGCGCTAAAAATTCGTCAGAAAAGCGAATCTGAGAGCTAAAGATTTATGAAATTTCATTATTTTTTTAAACTTTTTGAGGCAGATAAAAATAATTGGTGAATTGAGGAAGAGCTTCAGCCGAGGAAGTTTTATAGGATGGCCCGGTAAAATTCATCAGCTGTTTAAAGAAAAAATGACGAATAGATCTTTTGTAGTTCGGTGCAAAATAGCGCACACGTGGTTATCTGTCGATTTTCGATGTATTAGTCAGAAATTGCACAAACCTCTGATACTTTGCATGCGCTTTTTTGGATCACTCAAACTAGCGAGAAATTGCATCAGCCATCCTCCCCTCTGCACTCTCTTATGACCAAACACTCTTTTTGTGTAGGAAAAGGAAAACAAACGAATAGAACCTTGATAGAATGTCATTAAATGAGTGAATCAGGCGGAATCAGGAAGAGGAAGTTTATGAACTGCCAATCAAAGGTTTTTTTCTGCAAGATTTCGAAAGGTTGCCAAAATTCGCATTCAGCACGATTGGATTAGCAATATTTTGGGGATATTTCATCAGCTGACTAGACTATTATGCTCATTTGCAACAGAAATATTAACCTTCAATTCTAAATTAACATAATTCTTCGAGAACCAAATGGAAAGATATTTTCCGTAGAAACTTTCCATATGGAGCTATGAAATGAGTTAGCAGAATATGCGGTAAAATTGACAATGAGCATTTTGGAAACGCCGCATACAGGCTATTCGGAAATGTCGCAACTTGACGAAATAGAGTGTAGGGAAACGCCCTCTCGCTTTTGCCTACTATTTCGTCAACTTGCAACGTTGCGACATTTCGAATTGCCTGCATACGTGACATCACACGTGGGTTTTTCACTTTCACGATATCTAAAAATCTCAGCTTCATTATTTTGTCGATGAGACTGATTTGGACATTCATTCCTTCCCAATCAATTAACACTCGCGTTCGATCGGGTTTTTGATGAACAACGAAAAAGTCGAATGACTATAAAAGACGCTTCTGCCTCTGACAATAAATCATTAGCTTCTCTTTTCATGCCTTCCAGTCAGACAATCAAAAAATGAATCGAACAAACCCATTGATTTATACCACTTTTTTCTGCGCTTTGAAATTGTGCTTCTTTTGTTTCATCAAATATCGATCAATTTGACGCGACAAAGATATCCAACAAAAAAATAGGAAAATGGGAGCAAGCTGATAAAAATGCGAAAGCTTGATAAGAATATTGAAGCCGGAAATCGCACGTGTCAATTCAAAACTTTCATAAAATGAAGTTTTATGAACGTTAAAACTGATCAAATGTCAAATGAAATCAATAGAAAACGGATAAAGCTTTACAAAAAAGTGGATATGAACGAATTTGGGGAAGCGGTTGACGTGACAGCAAAGGGCGTATACCGACAGATCGAAAGGGGAATGCTGAAAGAAAAAAGAATGAAGAGGAAGAGAAAGAGCGAAATCAAAGGCAAGAGACCCCCACGAGAAGAGGGAAAGGGGATGACGCAATAGTTAGCACTATTGCGGGGGCCCGATGCGGACTAGTCAAGCTACAAAACCGATTCGGTTGGTTTTGCTTTGTCCAAATTCAGTCTTCCCCTTTATTCCCCTAAACCTCTTCAAAAATGTGTGCTTTCTCGCCGAGTTTTTTTTTCACTTTCAGCAAACTATTTCATCAGTTTTGTCAAAGAACTCTCTCGATTTTCAATAGTCTCTAAGAGCTTACCTTTTTCCCTAGCGAATTTGTTGTCTTTTCTGCTACCAAATGAGAAGAATCCATCGAACTAAACAAATAGTCGAAATACTCGAGTGAAACTGTGTTCAACCGGCTGATGCAAAACTGATTGAAATGGAAGTGGAAGTTTAGAAATTAAGTTGAAGGCGAGCAGAAACTGCGACTGATGGAATTTCCATTGTTTCGGTGAAATTTATGGAAATCGGTCAGACTATAACTATGCAGTTGGAAAACCTCCAAAATTCTTGGATTGATACAAATTGAAATGGACATTGATTAGATATATTGATGTATAGAACAGGAAAGGGACCCTATCATTTCCCTATTTCGGAAATTCTTGAAATTAATTACGAATTCAATTCCAGCTTCTTACGTTCTTTGTTCTGTATTCTCGCTGATGTCGAGGTTGATTTTTTTTTTAATTTGTAATGTTGAACATTGAAAATAAAAAAAATAAACGCATTCATTCATCATCTTTGGCATCAAACATTGACAGGATAGATACAAAAATAGCAATAGACGACAATCAAGTCACATGAATTTTTGCATGCTTCTGAAAGACTATGCAACAACCGGCCATTAATGGTGTTCGTGTTTTGTCATCACTAAATAACAAAGATTACTTTAAGTAGTATAAAAGAATGCATAACAATGAAAAAAGCTGGCGGATTTGCTTTTTCTATGTCTTGTAATAACAAAATCATCACCGATCTACAGACAAATGTCAAGGTTACGTTTTTGATTTTTTTTCAAATTTATTTCCAAATCTAGGCATATCGTATTATCGTCTTTGGCACGGCGATATTCTGCAACGTTTCCGTGCTATGTACTTTTGTGATACTGCCAATCATCTATTACAATGTTCGAGTCGATAACGTCCACAAGTTTGATGAAATTCGGAATTGCAAGGTAGGAAGCGAAGTTGGTCATAATAAAAAAAAACCTTTATGAAATTCGCTGATCTATTTTTATATTCTAGTTTTTAAAACTAATATTTACAAGTCGGATGGATTTAAATTGAATATGAAAATATGAAATGTCGAAATCCAAAATCGGAATGATTTATATTTTATCTTCTAATTCGAAACTGAATTCCGATCCTTTCCTGATCAAAACCTGCTGATGAGGACATAAGAATCCTAAGACCGTTTTGTTAAGCAAGAGATTCGCGACATCTGGGAAAACGTCCAAGACATCAAACTGAGCCCCGACATCTTCAACCGAACCAAGCGAAACGAGCAAGCGATGCATATGGAATGCGCATCATGCTGTCTTCCCGGACCTCTCGGCCCAAAAGATAGGTCTTGATTGAAAACCTCGGTGATATTACTGCTTTATAGGTGAACAAGGAAGGCCAGGCAGAAACGGACGGCCAGTTAAGTCATCTTTTCCTATAAAACCCCACTAATTGTTCTGTTTTATGAGTTCCGGGAAAACCGGGTATATTGGGTGATTTGTTTCTAAGAGTTCACAAAATGCTAAGGCGCTCCTGGGATGCCGCCAACACAGCCATGTGAAGCGATTACGCCCCCGCCGTGCCCAGTAATTTCGGTTCATTGATTTCTATCTAATTTTTAGGTCTGTCCAACCGGTCCAGTAGGAAAGCCAGGTGAAATTTGCAATTCTTTCGTTTTTATGGAAGATTTCTTCTGTAGGCGCTCCAGGTAAGAAATTCTGACGATTCTTCAAATCACCATAAGATGGCAAACGTTGAGGTGAACCGGGTGACATTGGTGCGACAGATAGGTTTATTTTTCTTGGCTTTAATCACACGTGAATTTTAAGTCGAGAAGGACCTATGGGTAAAGACGGTGAACCTGTAAGAATATTTCGAAATCGAATCACTGAAAATTCTGGATTTCGCAGGGCGAGCCGGGTGTCAGAGGCGAAGTTGGTCCGCCAGATAAGTTCGCTATTCTATTTTCGCAGAAAGTTGAACAATTTACGATTCCCTGGCGAAGAAGGCTTACCGGGTGAACCAGATGAGTTCTTGTCATTTAGTATTTTGCTGAATTTTATTTTCACGACCACCAGCCGAAGATGAGCACGTCGTTGAGGGCCCAGAAGGACCGATGGGGTTCGTTAATAACCTTTCTCTACAAAATGAGTTTGAAATTTCAGGCCGCTAGGTATGGGATCTAAAATTGTTCTTTCTGATGAATGCATACTTTACAACTGATTTAGGTGACTACGGTCTACAAGGGGGTTTGTGTTGATTTTGCATTAATTTGAAATCTTCCCATGTTCAGAAGACGGCGAACCTGGTGACATCGGTGACGAAGGAGCGGTCGGCACCAAGGGAGTTCCAGGTTTTTATCTTCATTCTGAAAAGTTCGTTAATTTTTCATTTAGGCGCACACGGATTACCGGGTTTAAAATATTAGATAAAAAATAATTCCATTTTTTTTATAATTTAGGTGAAGACGGACGTCCTGGTTTCTAAAGTGTATTTTCAGCATTTTTCAAGAAAAATTTAGGTGAAAGAGGCCCGATGGGCTTGGGCGGTTCGAGCGCTAAGAAAGTTAGCCATCAAGCATACATTTTGTGAAGGGTTAAAATTTCAGGGCATTTGCCCGAGGTATTGTGCGATCGACGGTGGAATTTTTTATGAAGATGGAACAAGAGTCTAACAAAATTTTGAGCATTTATTTATTCGCTACAGTTTCTTGATAATAAAATGTTTGCTACACTAGATTATTTGTAAACGTGATCAAGTCTGTTTGGTTGATTGATTTAGAGCTTCGAAGAACTCGGGAATCCGAGTCTGTATAGTCCGATCACGACGGCCCCGCCAATTCCTAAAATATTATTCTCGTGAATTTTCAATGCCGCATGCATATTTTATCTATGGGATTTTTGGTGTTTTGATTTTGTAAATTTAATCAACACTGGATAGAGGATTTCGAATAACTCGTTGAACCCTATTTCGAATTATGATTGGATTTTCAGGTTTAATTTTTACCAACTTCCGCGTTTCTTATTGTTGTCTACATATCTTTATCATTTCGATGAACTCGTTTCAATATTAGTCAACGATGTTGCATTTGTATTTTGTAACTTATAGTCTTTCTGCTAAAAATCTTACCAAGATTGTGCTGAAGTCCAACTTTTGCGTTCGGCACCTGTCTCTTGCCGCATCGTCCTCGCACTTGATTCGCCAATTCGACGGCTTGAGCAACTCCTAGATTTTTCGTAATGGTTGCTCCTTCAATCAACCTTTCATACCAGTTGCACCAATCGGGTGGCCCTTCGAGATGAGTCCGCCGGATGGGTTCACCACCCACTTTCCGCCGTAAGTATTCTGGTCCTTGTCGATGATATCAGGTCCGGCTCTTCCTAAAGAAAATCGACGATTTGGTCAAACAATGGTCAACTCATACCAATTGGGCACATGCCAAGAGCTTCGTAGGTAACCAGTTCATTTGGAGCGAAGCAGTCGTGAAGTTCGATGACCTGAACGATTTAAATCTAATTATGAACCAGAAAGAATATAGATACATTGACGTCGTTGATAGTCAATCCTGCTTCCTTGAAAACCTTCTCAGCAGTAGCTTTAGCCATGTCGAAGCCAATCATCTTCAGGTTGGTTTTGTCCTTGAAGACGGAGGGCTGGTCAGTGCCGAGTCCCATGCCTGAAAATTAAAATGGAAATTATTTTTGAATTTTTTACAAATAGAAATTTATTCTTATTCACTTGATTAGAAAAGGTAGATTTAAGCGAACTTTTCTAATTATTTTTTCAGGCATGGAAACTTTCAGAGGGGAAAATAACAAAGAGCCCATGTTTCACTTTCAAGGCAATATCTGACCGGCGATTTCTACGGCTTGCGGCTTTAAGTGAGGATGCTGGTTGAGATAGTTCTCCGAGCACACAATTGCTGCGGCAGCTCCTTCGGAAGTAGGGCTAAATTTCATGGATTGGCTAGAAATTGATCCTTCATGACGAACCTGCACTCCAAGAGTCCGATGAACTCGTAGATCTTGCGAGCGTTCATCACTTCGTCGAAGGTGTATTCCTTCTGGAATTGGGACTTCCTAAAATAGTCTCTGGATCAACAACTCCAGTTTCGTTGTTCTTACGGATTGTGGACCGAGTGCTTGTGGTTCTTGTAGGCAATCTTGGCGAAGTGTTCACGTTTGGTGCCTGAAAAGAAATTCTGATGATCCATCCATCGTTTCTTTATCCCACCGTATTTTTCCATGTGCTCCATGCCCGCGTTGACGAACATCTGAGCCGTCATTGGGGCTGGGTGCAATCCGAAGGTTTCGGCCATGACCTAGAAAAACTCTCTGATAGCTTTTTTTTTTTAGAAAAGTTGCACAGTTGCAATATTCGAATGGTCAATTTTATAGTTGAAGTGGTAATGGAATGCAGCTTTCAGAATGTTCGCTTGTTTGAAGAATTCAGATGTGCACCAATTCGAATACATCGTTCGATCGTTGTATTGACCAGATATTTTATTCTACCTCGACATGCTTATCGACGGGAATGGCTCTTCCATCGTCGATCTGACCACCTTGGTTCTCGATCGAACCTCGACCCATCTTCTCAAAGCCACACGCCATGACGACATCGGCGTTTCCTAAAATAGCGTTTTAGAAGACGATTTGTAAGCAACTGATCCTACTACGATAAGAAATATGAGAAGATAGACTTCACCACCATTTTACAATATAGGGACGGTTTTTCAGTGTTAAAAATTCTTGGCTTTCTTACCAGACTGAATGATCTGTTTGCACAGGAACAGCCCAGATGAGCCCGAAGCACATGCGTTGTTGACGTTGTAAATCGGAATGCCAGTAAATCCAAGCTGATAGAGACAACGCTGTCCACAGCAAGTGCCTCCGTAGAGATAGCCGACTGTCGCCTGTTGGATGTCGGTGTACTTCAGCTTACAGTCGTCAAGAGCTTCGGTCACTAAAATTAGTATGATTTTTAGGTAGCGTTAATTCTCATTCGAGAAAATGTAAAACATCGCTTTCAACTTTTTTAGATTGAGATAAGGAATTATATGGAAATATGATTCCGACTTTCAACTTCCTCATTTCACCAATTCCAGAATCAAGATTTTCCTTTCCATTATTCAAATACTAAAGATACTCACCAGCTTCCTTGACCATGTCGGGATAGTCCCAATCGCGCTTTCCTGGCTTCTCGAACTTGGTCATACCAACACCGATAATGTAAACCTTCGGGCGAGTCATTTTGGCTGACGAGTTGTTGAGGCTTCTGCAATTTGCATTTCACTCTATTCGGCGTTTCAAAACAAAGAAAAACTCGATGAGAACTCTTGAATAACACGTTTTCTTATTATTGTTCTCCAACATTTCAATAATTTTAGGATATTCGGAAGCTGTAAATATTACTTTTTGTAAATTTAGTATCGTCAAAACTCGATCATGAAATAATATTAGACATTATACAAGTAATAGTTGAGCATGACATGAAGGCAAAATATGAAACCAGCAATTCAATGAAAATAAAATAAAAATTAGAAATGAAATTGAGTTGCACCTCAGAGCGCTGGCTGTTTGTGATTGAAAGCGAAGCAAATTAGGAATGGATCTTATCAAAGTAGTCATTGCAAGGAAGCAAAACGGTGATAAAGACGAAAATAGAATACAATCGAGATACAAATACAATAATCGACAGTAAGACAACAATGTAGCCTGATTTATTTCTCAAATAAATTCATCAATATCGGGATAAATGCAAATTGGAAAGGAACTCAGAAGAGGATCATAATGGTTGAAAGAACTATTAAACTGCCGTGTTTTGACATTTTATGTAACGAAAATCGTTATCTTCAAATCATTTATCGACTGGATACAACGTAGCCTACTTTCTACTCAACGTTCTAATTTGGCAATAAATGAATGGATTGTCAAGAAAAATAACCATCGAATTATGAAAATATTCAGGAAATGGACGTTTGTTATCTTACTTTTGGTATAATTTATGGCATTGATGATCGTTGTCAGTGATTCGTGGTATCAGAATCATGCTTGGCCGAAACATTCCTGCTTATCATCTAAAAAGAAACTGATAGATAGATGACAGAAAAATAAAAAGAAACTGTCTCTGAGTTCAAAGTTTTGATGTAAAGTGGAAGTATGTTTTTTCCTCCAATAATTTTTTTTATCAGAATCAGAAAAGTGCAGATTTGGAGCTCCTGTTTAATTGGTGCATCACTAAAAAATTATTGAAGTTCAATCTTTCTAATAACTCAGCGAAAATTACTCCTATCCGAGTCAGTCCGGACGGACCCGTGTGTTGGTCGGTAATTTTTATCTTGTCAAATTGCCGGCCGACTCGGATACGAGTAATTTTCGCTGAGTGGCTTCTCATAATTACATAAGAACTGATTTTCTTTCATGCTTCACAATATTCATTGCAAGAAATATAAAATAATTGAACAATTGTATAACAAATGAAATGTTTATTTCATTCAAATCCAACAACGAGAAAGACTAGACTAGAGGATGATGGCTTGTCACTGACTCGACCCGATCGATGCAGAAAATCAATAGTACCCGTAGTAATCGTCATATTTCTTGTGCCCGTGGCCATACGAGTCATACCCGTAATAGGGCTTGCTGAAAGCATTTCATTCGAATTTTAAAACTTGAAAACTGCTACTTTTATATCAAATTTCGGAAATCCTTGATGCTTATTTTGGTGTAAAATTGATAAATTATCTGAGACGTACCTGTAATAGTCCTTGCCATATGACTTGTAATAGTATTTCTTGCCATAACTCTTGTAGTACTTCTGCAATAAAACAACTTTATAGCTATTTTAAAAGGATGAAATTTTGAATGTATCATTCATGCACTCACCTTATAATAATATTTCTTGTGATAGTAGTCCTTCTGCAATTAAATAGTTATTTTATTGTTGAAAATCCAAATCAAAACTCACGTAATAATATCCTCCAGCCTCGACGCAGAGAGCGAGCATAGCCACGAGGCAGGCGATGAGAATGATCGAGTTGAATATTTTGGCCATTTTCGGAAGTTTGGAGGAAGGACTGGAAAGACGAGAAGAGAACGGTTGGAACTCGAAGAGTTGCTTGGTTTGACTGGCCAACGACAGGGCTTTTATAGGACGAACTCAGTTCAGGAATCATGTCAAGTTTCTAAAGTTGTCCTAAATTTCAATGGATGTTAATTTGAAATTTCCTAAAATATACATTCTGAATTCACATTTTCAGGAAGAAGTTATAAACTTTCCTGGAAAAATTAAAAAATGAGGTTAATGTAATTTGAAATGGAATAGGAAAGAAGAATGCAATGTCATCGCTTCACTCTTTCTGTCGTTGCTTCTAATGGCAACAGCAAGTTCTCGAGGTCAAGCACTCTTTTTGGTGTATGCTTGTTTAGTTTGCGAAATTTTTCAAATCATTGAACTGCAATGTAAATTTTCCGTAATTTAGATTTGATCGTAATTAAATTTGGAATATTTTTAGTAAGGTGATTTTGATGTTGAAATTCATTAACTTACATTCCTTTTACACATGTTCTTGGTTCGAGCATTTTATACTCTATCGATAATCTTTTTTTACCATAATCATAACATATTATTTGGAATTAGATAGGATTTATATTTTTATTTCAGCTCAGATTTTCCTCATTGTCATAGTTTTATACTAAACTTATTCTTTCGATAAAATAGCCGTAAGTTTGGTTTGCATTTGCTTCGGATAATAAACTGTTCAAGTCAGTGATATTTTCAGTGATTTTTCATAAATAATGTCCAATTTTAAATATTAAAAATTTTCATTTCATAAAAAATTCAATCTGCACTTATTATTTAGTGGCGCAGTCGATTTGGATTTCGGAAAATCGATTCTGAGAAAAATAAAAAGTCAATTAATGAAAATGGTAAATCAACAACTAAACGAGAAACCACAAGTTCTGATCGATAAAATAATAATAAAATTCCAACTAGTGAAAATGAATAAATTATTTAAAATAAAAACATTTGAGTAATCATGATTCTCAGAAAATATTATCTAAATAAATATCAAGGTAAATGTTTCTGAGAAACATATAATAGAAAAGATAAAATTTACAAACTGGACTTATGAATTTTAATCTCATCTTCTATTTAGGTTATGATAATTTCTGAAATCAATTTTTGAGCTCTCAGATTACTTCATTCAACTACTGATTTCAACCATTTTGAGGAAAGCGTTTGTCATAAGCTCGAAAGCGCGATAATACCAATATTACATTAATCATTTTCATTCGCATACACTCATTCAATTCAATAGTCAGGCTACTACTAAACTGGTAAAATTGAATAAGAATGAATCATATCGATCTTGAGTAAAATGAAAAACTCAATATTATTCAACAAGGAAGAATAAATCTGTGGCTAACTCAGGAGAGAATATAAAAGAATCGTACGATATTCAGAAATATGCACTCATAATATGTTTTTTTTTCTATGTTCTTGAAAAGACGTATTTTTTCAGAAAAGGCGAAATGAATCTTTTGATATCTTTGATTTTGGGCTTAACGCTTTTTGGGATGGCATTATCAAAAAGATCAAGAGTATTAGACAATTACGATTGCAAGTCATGTTAGACCACGTATTCTAAATAAATACTGATTGAGAGTCCTTTTTTTCAATTGGTATTTTATTTTTACAACAAATTTTAGCCTATTAATTTCATCTAAAAAATTGAGCCAAAAATTTCAATGGACGAATTAAAATCAACGAATCCCGAAAATATTTGAAAATGGTTCCATATCAATATAAAGTCGTTTATAAAAAGGTCTGAAATATTTTGTTTAGACGTCAAAAATTCGACGAAATATCGTTGACGACGAAAAATGCCTGGTTGTCTCGTTCGTTCAGCCAACTCTAACTGTGACTGAATGTCTTATAGTTAGGCGTACTGTGAAAAAGTAGTCTTTGGGTTAAAAACTGCATAAATATCATTAATCTTCATGGAGACCATGTGAAAATGAGCGACAAAAAGTGGTTGTTTATTGGTGAGATGGAAAAGGAATCAGAACGGCGACGAAATCATCACTAATAAATCAGGTCAGATGTCCGGAAAATGGCTGACTCGCCAAGTCACAAAATCCGGGTATAAAAGTTGACGACCGAGGCAATTAGTTCCCATTTTAACGAATACGGTACTCGCGGCGATTAATTAATGACTTTCCACTATTCTATCTATTGTTTTAATTCGATTTAATTATCATCTAAAATTTCGAAAAAAAAAAATCTGCTCATATTTCTTGGACAGAATATTACAATTACAACTGCGTTTTTATTACATCTAGCATTCCCGTTATCAAAACAACCAATTTTCCATAATTGTATCTCCTTTATCATTCGATTTAGTTATGATCTAGGAGGCTTTCATCATCGTTTCATGAATCTTGAATACAAATTTCCTGCATTTTAGTTTATATCATTTCGCATTACATTTCACGAGTTGTTTGATTTCCAACAAATGATCATTTCATCTAATTCATTATTTTCAATCTTCACATCTCTCTTTCAATAGTTCTTAATTCCAATTCAATGATTTTTTTTTAAATTTAGTTAGCTTGATGAAGTTGATTTTCGCTTTCAAAATCTATCTTTCATATTTATTTATTTTTCAATATGATATTTATTCAAGAGATAAGACTAATTTTGAGATTTCAGAAATGAACCGTCTTCTCTCTTACGTTCTGCTGCTCGTCGCTTTATTCTGTCTGTTCGAAGAATCGGCTGCACAGTGGGGTTGGGGAGGCTGGGTAAGTTAAATTTAGATAACTACTCCAACAGATAAGAAAATTATGAAAGAGTCTGATTAAATTGAAATATCATCGATTTGGGGTGAAAGAAAACTCTTGATCTATGATATTTTGAAGAACGCACAAAATTCTAAGTCTAGTTTTAACTCTAGAAGATAACTTAATTACTTACAGGGGATGAGACGTAGATGGGGTGGAATGTACGGAATGGGCGGTATGGGCTACGGCGGGTAAGAAATCGCCACTCCTAAGGGAGTTTCCGAAAATACATTCCAAAACTCGAGCGTTTGAAGGAAAAAAAATGTTTTCGATTAGACTTATTTCATTCGGAGTTATCGAAATAATCTTGCGGTATCGGAATGTATTTCATTTTATCCTTAAAATTTAAACTAATGCACCCCTTTAGCTATCCCATGATGGGTTATGGATGGGGAAAATGATCAGCTTGCATGGATCTCGTCTGCAAATCCTCCGTGCAAAGTCTCCAAACATAATCTCAATCTTAATTTTATTCTTTTGCCAAATAAACTATTTAAACATTTGTAAATGTTATTTCGGAGAAAATCAGTCATTTTACAAGAGAAAAAACCACTGAAATGATTAAGTAAATCTATAAAAATTTCAGGGTGTTTGATACCCATGTTCACTGCTCGCTTGAGTGATTTCTTGGCCATTTCGAATCCAGCCACATCAGACCATTTGACGTCCGGCTTCTCTAGCATGATAATATTCGCCAATTCGCCCTGAAAGTTCATAAAATCAAAATGTCATTTTTTGCAACACGAATCCATTACGTAATTGCACTTTGTCATTGTACTCGTCACAACAAAAAATTACTTTTTTTTTTTTGAAAACTCACTAATTACAAAATATTCTATAATGCACTTCTAAAATATTCAATTCTAACTCTAAATAATAAACTTATAAAACTTCTAAAATTTATTGCATTTTTTGCAAACTGAACAAAAAGTATTGTTTGCTGACTCTGATTTCTCAGACATATGTTCTTCATATGTCTCTAATGAAATAACAAACCTCACTATCTGCTTCCTTGCAATTCCTGTTGACAGGGGTTAAGGAATTCGCAAACTGAAAATCGAATAACGGTTATATTCTTCACCAAATACACATCGACTGTGTTGAAAAATGATCCACACATAGGAAAATCCTATTTTTCGTAGTTATTGCCATAGAACTATAAGATGAGATGTAAATGATCTCCTGTTTGTTGCAGATCACTTTTCATTCAATATCAACACAAGTTGTACATATTTTGAATAATTCGTCGTAGGGATCATTTTATGATACAACTATTGTTACATAGCTTGCATAAACATCATCGCGTGCAAATCTGTGTTATAACATCAGCATTTGTAGAAGCAACGCAGCTGTAGGCTTGAACGATACGTGCAGATGCAAATAATTTTGTTCTATAGGTGAATGTGCAGGTAATTTTCTTATCAACTTCGTTTAAGAAATTTTTATGAAAAACTCGCATATTCATGGAACCCGTATCTGTTGCTTCCTATCCGATATCAAATTTTCATTGAAATAAAAAATGAAACTTTTCTAGGGTCATTAGTCCGATCTAACGAAAACCAAGACCGGGCTTTAGCGCAAAAGTTCAAATTTAAGCCCTAACTCGAGCTAGGCCTGTGATGCTACCTCAACTCATAGAGGAAGAATTAATACCAACATGTGTATGCAAATGCAGACGTAAAAATCTAACGCACAACCTTGATCACATGCTTTACCATATATGAATACTACGTAAATCACTCACATTTTGCATCAATTGCTCGTTAGTGCGTTCCAAGTCGTGGATTTTTCTTTGGAGTTGTTGTTGCTCCACCTGAAAATTAAACAATTGAATCCAGGATTGGGCAATTGGGCAATCAAGTTTTTGATCCGTACTCAATTTTGAAAAGTCGCCCGGTTCCAGAAAAAACGCGAATGTTACCCATCCCTGATTGAGTCTATCAATTTGTTATCCTTTATTAAATCATTTATGCAAGGATAGTAGACCTAGAGAGGACTTAAATAATTTAACTCGTACGGTCTACTTCCCATCTATTTTCTGAGTCTGACGAAAATTCTCTAGATGTAAAGAGCAGAAACACTTATATTTTTCAAAAGTGTAGATTATGCAAGCTTTTATCAAAAATACCTGGAGTTCTCGAATTGCCTCGTTAGTCATAGGGATTTGTTGAGCGATTTTATGAACAACATCCACAATTCCCGACATTTTGACAATTTGATTTGTTGATTCTAAATTGTATTTTTGATATTACGTGAAAAAAACAAACTAAAAGAATATGCAGATAGGGTGTAAAACAAAGAGAAAGAGAAAATAAAGGAAGAGCTGTGATATGAATTCACGATAATTCGAAATTTAAAAAATAAAACATCTCACGCTTTTTCGCTATTTATTTTGAATTTTGCACATTTTATATCATCAGTTAATATCTACATAATTTTAGAGAAGATTGGAGAAGTCATTGATTATGGAGGCATACAGAATCGGATATTTTGAGATAAGACGATGTGGAAGCGAAATAACAGAAAGCAAGAAGCGGAAAGAATTGGTCTTAAAAATATTTGAGAGATAAGCAAAAACGAGTGTAGAGAGATAAGTAATGCTATATGAAATAAGTAGAAAAGCGATGATTTAAAAAAAAAAAACAAAGAAAAGCTCACTTTAAAATGTGCATTTTAATTTTGCCTATTTGTTGAATTTCCAGAAATTTGCATATCCGTTAGAATTAAAAGATTTAGCCGTTGTGATTTGTCCAATTTAGATGGACATTATTTGAGATACGGTATCTGAAATTCAAATTTTTTAGGTTAAAAAATCGCTTTGAGGATAAAAATTGATGAAATGGTTTTCCTCTGAGAGATATGTTAGAGGAAGTGGTTGTAAAATGGAAGAGCCAAGGAAAGAATGATCGTTCACAAGATAGGGAAAAACGAAAACATTCAAATGGCAAAAAGCGATGTGCAGCTAAACGATTTCTGAAAGAGCAACATTTTGAAATAAAAAGAAATGAATTATCAATGTTTTAAAGCATCAACTTGCTTTCAGTGCAAAATTGGGAAGGACAGTTTGGGACTAAATTTGAGCAGTTTGGCGAGGTTTGAGTAGAGTAAAATTATCCCTTTTTCTAATAATTTTGGAATTTCTTTATTTCATCTGAATAAGATAATATTTATAATAAGTTTTCTGTTTGAGTTATTTCGTGTGATGTATGTTAGTTATTTCTGTAACTGTTATAGTGGATCAACAGTGATTAGCATGAAATTATTTATTCATTGATTGGTCAGGTCAAATCATAAACAATTCCCCGTTCATGCTATATTTTTTAAAATTAGTGCATCATTCCGATCGGTAAAAAGTTGTTCCGTTTGCGTTGGTTTTAATCCCCTTGATCTTAAGTTTGAGTTGATAAGTAAATTCGAGTATTTCAGTTTAAACTAAATAGGAGAATTACAATAATTAAACTAAATCGACTGAAATATTCGAATGAGCCCCCGTACACTCTTCTTTGGTCAGTCGAGTTGGAAATGATTATTTTCCTGAGCACAAACTGCAGGTCCTGAAAGTAGCATGATATAGAAATTATCCTCAGAGCCATCCCCTACTTAGCGCAGTATTGAGATTTCTGTGCTGAAGTGTAGAAAGTTGAAGAACAGAAGCCGTTCTAAATGTTGTCTTATTTTTCGTATTCATATCATGAAATTTTAATTTGATAAGAAATATAAATTTATCAGAAAAGCAAGAAAAAATAATAATAATAATACCGTGTTCCATGTGGTGCAACTGAAATGGAATAATTGAAAAAGGTAGTTGTTGGTTCAAAAATACCTAGTTGAACTGTCAGTGCAAGACGTCGGCGCCGTCGTCACGACTCCAGGCTGGGTGGTTGCAGTTCCGATTGTTGTCGAAGCTGGGCATCGTTGGCAGGTTCTATTTTGTGTGTTTTTTTTATTTACGTCTCACTTTTAATTTATCATACCTTTGACAGTTTTCATTGACGAACGCTTGCAGGTTGATATTGTTGCAGATCGAGGTGTCAGCGGAACAGTCAACAGCCTTGTCTACGCATCCGCCCTAAATTTATATATCATAATCGTGATAATCTAGTATTCATGAATCATACGTCCAGACACATGCCGCATCTATTTGGGCATGAAGTTGCAATAGGTTGTCTCCAAGCAGGATCCTGAAGTATGGAATTCATTTCACAATTTTTGCAATGTATCAGCCATGTAAATATTCCGATATGTTATTCTTCACATCCCTCTTTTCCATCTTCCCTTCCCACTCTCTAAAACACTCCCAATGTGATGCAGCTGGTCGCAAGTATCTTTTCCTCAAATAGTTTCTAGGCAATACATTATGTCAATCACAAATTTCTAGTTACAGAGAAAGGAAGCTAGCAACCCAAGGGTATGCTGTCACTATGTGCCACTACTATAGGCTCAAATCCCCAAGCTTTCGTTTTCTTTCTTCATACCTGACACATGGCTGGAGTGACCGAATTGCAATTGAAATCGGGTGCTGAAAGTATTTATGTGGAATTGATCATTATTCCTCATACGTACGATTTTTATTTGCGCAATTGTATGCCGGACTTTTGCAGCAGTACCCGCAGAACTAAATTTGGTTAAATAAATATAGAAGACAACCTGTAAATGACCAAATGGTGAAACGCTTTTTTGTATTTGACGAAATGACAAAATTACGGAATATTGTGTTAGAGAGCGAGGGGAAGGAGAAATAATATGAGAAAAGAGCATTCCGTCATTTACAAACTGTCGCTATAGAGTAATAAAATCTCCACCGAACTACCCTTCGGAGGAAGATGTACCCTTGAAAAATCGACATATCTCGCGTTATTTAATAACGTGCGAGCTACACCATCTTTCATAGGTATCTACAGTGGATGCCAAAAGTTTAGAACAATTATGATTACGAATGCCGTCTAGTGTGCCCACTCAACGTGGAACCAATTTGAACGAAACTTGGCGGGAATATCATTCCGAATTATTTTTGATTTTCTGCCAAATTTCATTGGATTTGGTTTACGATAAATGATCATGCCAAGCTATATTTAGACTCCGCAAACACAATGTATGTTAATTTCGAATCTAAGAAATGCTAACGAATTTACTGTTTTCTGCCGTTATTTCATCAGGGATTGAAATTGTCACCCCATAATCAATTGGGATTTACCTAGGCTGCAAGTGGATCACAAAAACAACCCATATTTTT
>LIAE01006696.1:0-30545 GCA_002287525.1 Diploscapter pachys | reverse complement strand
ATTTCTTCTAGCATTTCCATGACTAGTCCACTTCTATCGTTTCATTGTTTTGGATGTGGTGGTGAATACCTTCTCTCATATTTCACTGTGTCAGAACATTGCTCCAATTTACCGCTACTCAACATCGCTTCTCGGCCTTATGGCTAAGATCAAAGTTAGTAACTGTTCTTATCGAATTAACCTTCGATATCTCCTCAATTGAGGAGAGTTAAGGTTATTTGATTTTTGGAGGCTTGATCGGAACCGGGGCTTGCTCCGACCGATCACGGGTCGTTCCAGCGTGGCACTAGAGCTGGACACGGCCCACACCCCAAAACGGGGTGAATATGAAACTGAAGAGATGAATAAAAGAAAAATACAAGCATATGAAGGATGAAATTCAGATATTCAAATTTTCAAACCTGGAAACCCGTATCGAATACGTAATAATATCGTTCATTCTGTTATGCAAATTCATAAACATGCAAATTGTTATTCAGATATGCTAATTTCATATTTTTGGTAGTCTGTAATTGATTGGAGAAAAAAGCGCCAAAAATCAATTTTCTTTTCAATCTACTGGCAAAGTGATTATGAACTATAGTATTTTTCTCTTCTCCTATTTCCATTCAGTCTTCCCCACTTTCGAAAGTGTCTGTCTAGCCATCTTTCCTCCCTATTCTATCATGCACTAGTCAATGTGGTCCAGGATATCTCAATCACTCCCCACTTCTTCCCCTTGCCAGCGACTCATAAACTTACCTGGTCGGGAGACACCGCGATCAAGAAGGCGGTTATCTGTGGCGAGGCCCGGGCATTGCACTTCGGTCTGGGCTGACCTGAACGGCAGCTCCGAGTTGGGGTTCGCCGACGACTAAATTTTTGAGTGAGGGGCTGCGTTCGCGCGGCCCTGATTCGGAAGCTGAAATGAGCGGAAAAAGGAGGAAGAAATATTGAATGAAATGACAAGACAAAAATGACAGTGACAATAACATTAACACATCATGAAATGACATTTGACTTTCAGCCGGATGATTCGGTGATCCAGAATGTACTTCCTTCAGCAAGCCAAAACTAACTGAATGAATGAATGTTTTAAACATTGTCAAATATCTCTTATGCTAATCATCGATTTCTTTGCTGCATTCACCTTGAATAACATGCAATCAATTCAAATCAAATGTGAACACTTTCGAAACAGCTCACATCATTCTTTCTGTTCGCACCATTCTCACTGCCTGTCTGCGCTCTCTAGCATTTCATTATATGACAGGGCATTTGCAATATCGTGTGTCATGCAACACAAAACCTGTATTAATATCTGTACCACACTGAACTCTTCGGTTTTTAACCTAGTTACTCAAGGTAAATCTTGGGATTCGATCAAGTCTCGACTTGTGTCGAATAAAACACTTTTTGGAACCAACCTTTCTGGGGACATCCGGAAGGGAATCAAATTTCATTCCTAAACAGCTCTAACTGATGGAGTGTCCCCTAGTTAAGCTCTCCGACATTTATTGAAATGCCCTCCGTCATTTAGCCGTTGCCGCAATATGATCAAAATGGGGCAACTACTATTTGACGGAGGGTGTCTTCCAAGCGTTATTTCTCCCTACTCTCATCTCACTACCTTATCCCTAACTATAGGACTCTGTCTTTCGTCATAATAACTGCCTCAAGGTAGCATTTACTAACGAAGTAAAAATAACGACTTTTACACCAAAATTCAGTTCCGTGAAAAAGAGATTATTCAAAGTAGACTATTATTTTCTTCCGAGTATTACTTCAGCAAATATGATCTAGACGTTTCGGGTACAGCTTCTTGTCACAGCACATTTTGAAATTCGCGTTGTATGCTTCTCGATCGCAACAAGCATCGTTGAGTCCTCGGCGATGCAGAGTATTCTCGCAGCAGATGTTGAAAGTCGGATTGTAGGCTTCCTTGCCACAACATTGGTTGTCCAATCCGCGAGACTGAAATGAGTATTCGCAAAATAAGAAATTTCAAGATAATATTTATGCTAAAAACTTAGAAAAATGATATTCGTCAAAGGATACCCTTTCGAATTATGAAATAATGATTTCCAGAAAATTTGATTCTTCACAACATAAAGACGTTAAATGAGGAAATAGGTATGTGAAAAGTAGGAGATCCTTCTCCACTATCTACTATCTTTACACAATATTTTGCTATTTTGTGTAGTTGCGATGCTACGAAGGATTCAAACCATCTGGATCGAATTAGTCATACCTGTAGGGTTCCATCACAGCAAATTTTAAAAGTCGGATTATATGGTCCACATGACTTCGGCTCCTTTTCCGAGGCTCCATAGACAGAAAGAAAGAGAATAACAAGAATAAAGAATTTCATCTTAATAGAAACCCAATCTAAAATTAGGAATCTTGAGAATTAGCCAAATCTATTTAAATATCTTGCGAGTCGTATTAGTGGATCAAAATAATCGGAATGAAGAAATCAATGACTTTCAGGAAAGAGACAGATACAAGTGCCAACTGTTTATATCGCGTTCAAACGCTGTTTTTCCTTTTTGACTGATCACTTGTTCCAATAGAAAGCTTATTTTTGAGCTTGAAAACGACAAATGCATTACATTTTCTAGAAAGACATCACAGTTTCTGTGGGTTATTTTCTATCAAAATTTAGCTGATAATTCGAATTTATCATCAAGCAATTTTTCTATCAAATTGCGAATATCGTATTGCAAAACAGTAGTAAAATGATATTTATTCGGAAAATGCAACAGTATTCGTTGAACGATTTCAAGTTAAGGTTATAAAAATAAAAATATGCTAGAACTTCCTCGCTTTACGGACGCTTCGCGGCCGCTCGCTCGCTCGTCGTTCTAGTGTCAGCCTTCAACTGGCTGTTAGAATTTCGATTACTTCTATAAAGCTACTAAAATTTCTATTATTTGTCGACTATCAAGCAGCATTAATTAGTCATCAATAGCTTCGAAAACCAATGTGAAGACAATTTAAAAATTGACCTTAAAATTAGAATTGGGAATGAAGAATCTAATGAACAAATACTCGTTAAAATATCTAAATTTATATTTATTAGTTTTAAAAATCTAGTATAGCATGTTTCTGGTGGCAGATTCTCTCAAAAATAATGCAATGCAATGCAAACAGTCAAATCACTCGTCTATGTTTTACTACATTCAAAACCTAAATCAAATTGTATTGAAGAGAATTTTTCTTGAAGAAGTGTTAAATTATGAGAGAGCACATGATAAAATAATACTTTGTCATCGCGTCAAAAGAATAAAATAGGATCACAAGTTCATACAAGCATTTATTAATTTAGAAGTTTTGATAAATCAGCGCGTAGCTGTAAAGCAGGTCACATAAACCCAAGATATTAGCCCGAATTGTAAGATTGACTCCGATATCTGTACACACACTGAGGAATTGATTAGATTCTTATTTAGCTGCATTTGCAAACGTTGACTTCTCTGTCCATGCCCAAACATGATTCCGTGTTCTTCATGCATTGACCGCCTCGGTAGCCCTGGCTCTTGCAGCTGAAAATATGACCATTGAGTTCACTTCTTTTGGGATGAAAAATATTTCTTGGAAGATAAGATAATAGACGATGCTGTTGATTATTATGTTACTTATGAGCCCCTTCCTACTCGGAGTTTTACTAATGACAAAGTTTAAAGAAAACTATCTTGGGGGCATTTGAATTCTGGTAAATAAATTAGGAATCTACAAGAATAGGATGACAATAGATTTCTATGAACTAGGTCATTCGCTCACTTGTCATTACATCTCGGATATCCAAAGAAAGCCCAGAAGTCTTCGTTGTCACATCGAGATCCGGTAACAAAATTCCAGCAGTCGTCGCGTTTAACTCGAACTGAAAAAAGCGTTTATTTTGCAATGTGTTTTGAAACAAAAACAGATACATCAAGCTACAATCGGAGCTATTTTTCGAAATCTCTCCAATTAAAGAGAAAATATAACTGGCCTGCTTCTGAGGCGGAAATCATAGCTGATAGGGCAATGCAAGCCAACAAGAAGGCGTTGAGGAATTTCATCTGATTCTGAAACAAGCTTTCAGACCAATATCCTGAAGATCAGTTTACCCCCAAAATAGCAAAAGTATTACAAAAGTCGACAAATTCAGCTCCGAACTGATTTCTACCGAAACCGAATCGGGCTTTATATGATACTGGATTGAGGAAGTTTGTCCATTGCATCTGGTAGGCGGTCGGGTGTTTATCACTCTCATTCTCACAATCAGACTCATCGTGTTTTTTTTCTAGCCGATATTAAACGCTCATCTCAGCATGAGTTACAATGGGCGTTTTTTGATTTTATTTGATTCTTTTCTACGAAAATAACGTGTGTAAGTTATGACTGTTTGGACAGAGTTTCCCATTGTTCATCTATTCATTTCAACCAGAGCTATGGAAATACATGTTTGCGAAAAGTGGGAGGATTTTCGTTTCTCTAATATGCAAAAAGTGCAAAGGCTCTTGGCACCGACAACGTGTGCAATGATTAAATGTTGGTGATACATGGTGATGAGTCACTAACTTCTTTAAAGAAGATATCGAAAAAAAATTGCATTTGGTTTCATTCCATCAATGCTAATATGAGGTTATGATGATTCAAACGGATCAACTTTTTGCAGATATTAATGCTCATCATTCGAGAAAAATAAATTATTCAATTCATTTTATACTTCCAGATAATTGTCAACATCAATTTCCTATAAAACAAACAATTGATTTATGTAAATCCTCCTAATTATCATGACTGGATGGATTTATTTTGGAAGATCTGAATCTTGATTATCTCCTTTTTCGTGATCAATATGCTGGAATCGTGAGAAATTAGAAATAGTTTTTGAGGTCATTATTATTATCCAAGCATATTCGACATTCGCTTTGTTGACATCCATCCAATTATGGATTTGATCATGTTTCAATTGGATTACTTCTGGAAGTTCCATGAACTAAACACATCACAGTGTCAACAAAATTAACATTCACAAAGAGATTTTATGGCTTTATTTAGATAAAGGTAAATATTTTGCGCGAAACGTGGTATCTAACGAAATAGCAAATTTCGTTCATATGACAGCTCCCATGTTTTGATATTTTGGCTATTTTATTGAAATGATGAAAATGCTCCGCGTGGATTGTTGACTCGACATTTCCAACAAAAGGATGACAACACGAAAGGTTGCAGAGTTTGATATGAATAATTTTGTAGATCAACATCATACTAAAACAAAAAATTTAACGAGGCGAGAATATTGCAAAAAATAAATTTCATACAAAAGTTAGAAATAATTTGCATAACAACTGTCTGAACGTTTTGAACGAGCGAATTTTTGAGCTTTCAAAGAGCATGGTCACAAATTTTTGTTTGAATTATTTTTCCGCAGAAATCAAGTATATTCAGATAATAGTTTACTTTAAAATAATCAAGTCGAATAAGAGATAATATAGTGGGAAAGTGTTTTAGACTCTTCACTACATCCATAAGCAAAAGATTTACCATATCGTGAAATCAAATTTATTGCATAGATGGTTCCTTTTGGGACAAAGAAAATTGTCAAATTTTAACCAATTTAAAAATCGAATAATTATTTATTATCGCAGTATATTTTTTTAAATATATAAAATTTGATTTCATCGTCCTATTTAGAAAGCAGATTCTGTCGTTTCACCATCCTCCAGTACTCGCCTTTGTTTTCTAGTAGCTCTTGGTGTGTTCCTAAAATTGCCCTGGAAAATATTTTCATGATCCAATTTTATACCGATTTCTGCAATAGATCCAGATTTCATGATCACAATTTGATGAGCATTGACTATGGTCGAAAGTCTATGAGCGATCATGATTGTGGTTCGTTTTTCAGAAGCTTTGTCCAGAGCTTCTTGGACTAACTGAAACATTGTAGATGAGAAATTCTGTCTTCCGGATAGTTCGATCGGTTTACAAGAAAGATAATTTAAGCAAAAATTTGTCATGGTTTTACAAAAAATAATTTCTCAGACAATACTTGCCAATTCATTTTGCCGGTCCAACGCCGAAGTCGCCTCATCTAGCAGAAGAATATCGGGTTCTCTTATTAGGGCTCGAGCGATAGCAATTCGCTGACGTTGACCTCCGGAAAGCTGAGCGCCTCGTTCACCAATTAGAGTATCAATTCCCTGAGGTGGTGTGACATTTTTGGAAGTACTTTAATTCTTCCAGTATACCTGTGGTAAAGTACCCACGAAAGACTTGATGTTAGCCAATTCCATTGCGTGTTCAATCTGTTGAATGGGAACATCGTCATCAAGTCCATAAGTGATGTTCTCTCGAATGGAACAGTCGAAGAGCACAGGCTCTTGAGCTACAAGTGCCATCCGAGAGCGTAGATGTCGAGGTTGAATTTCAGGTAAAGGAGTGTCGCCAAGGAGCTGAAGACAAAGTTGTATCAATCGAATATTGGCTGATGCTTGAGAGTAAATCTAGTGGCTACTTATTCATTCGAAAATCTAACTAAAATAAAATTGACTCACAATGATTCCACTGACAGGGTCGTAAAATCGCTCAATCAGCGAAACGATGGTAGACTTCCCAGATCCGCTTGTTCCTACAAGAGCTGTTGTTTTACCAGGAGACATCTAATAGAAAACTGTATATTGTTTGTGATAAGATTTTTTACCTCGAGAGAAAAATTCTGCAATACGGTGTGATCTGGCCTTTGTGGGTATGCAAATGCGACATTTTGAAGAGCGATCTCCTTCTTTGAATCTGGAGTTGCTCCATCGTTTGAGAGGTTATCGATTTCAGGTACTTCATTAAGGATCTAAAAATATTCACTTTCACTAAAATAAAAAAAAATCACTTTGAAGATCAACCCAGCTGAATACATTGCTTTGATATATTCAGGAATGTAGACTGTAGCTTGAGATGAGTTGTTCATCACCAAAGTTATCGAGAAAAGGACACTAAAATATTTTCGTGTCATAGAATTGATTTTTAAAATTCACGTGTAGACGTTAATCGGCCACATTTGCCCGTGGTAGACCAGATATGCTCCAAAACCATAATTCAGAGCATACAGATAGCAAAACGTGGATCTACATAAGCCGAATACGATTCCCTAAAATTTGAAAATAAAAGCAATAAAACTAACAGCGTTTTTTCGGATTAGTACTTATCTTCACTGATTTTGAAACATATTAGATGAAAAGTTACTTGAATCAACGATCGCTTTTTGTTTGATTGATGTGCGAGGTCAAGAATTGCACTAACTCTCTGCATGACTACGTTCTCCATTGATAGAGATCGGACTGTTTTCACGTTTTCAAGGGCCTCGATTGCAACCTAAGTTCTCATGTTTGTAAAGAATAAGCCTTTCGGAAACCCTAGATGCAGATTCCAAAGCTTTCATGTCCTTCTTCGTAGCGCCTTCCAGGAAATGTGCAAGTTTATTCTCAGCCCACATGTTGAAAGGAAAAGTTAGTGAGGTCTAAAATTATTTGATCCTTAAGATATTTCCCCTTTTTCACCAATAAAGCCATCTTCCATCCGAATGCGTAAGCCAATGTCATTCCTATGATCAATGCGACGATCATCGTACAAACGTGGCCCAATTGAACGTCTACAGCCTGTGATCAAATTCATATGTAGAGGACGAAGGCTGATGGTTTCTATATCAAAACCATGGTTTGATCTGTACAGCAAGATCAAATTCATAGGGTGATTGAAAATAATTCCGATTGGTAAGACGAGAATAAATTACACATCGGATATTCGCTGAATCCGTCGACAGCCTTGTCGCCAATCTCTGTGAGCTGCGCTTCGGATCGTCGAAAAAGGAACACTGCACCCGAAGCAAATGTCTCAGAGTATCCATTTGAAGACAAAGGTCGAGATTTTCAGAAGCAAAAGCGAAGATTATCCTCTAAAAGTAGAATTGTAAAGACCAGTATTATTTTTGCCTTTGAAATATTTAAAGAAAATATTATTTATTCGAAGATCTCTCTGATACCTACCAATATCAGCCAGCATGCTCCATCGATGATGCCGACGATTAGGAATAGACTTGCCCAAAAGTTCCCTAATTCAAGCAATTCTTCGCCGGAATGAGAATAGGCCTGATTAATTGAAAATTTTAGGAAAGTTCAAAGGAAGAAGCATACATCGACCATTTTCGAGGTTACGATTCCTAGCGCAGGCATACAGAACCCGTGAATGCATCCGACGACCATTCCAGAGAAGATCAGCACCGTGACAGGCTTAGAATACGTTATCAGCTTGAAGAGTGTGCCTTTTTCGGCGCTCTCTTCTTCCAGCTCCTTCTTCAATCTCGATATGTCATCTTCGTGTTCTGTTTCATCGTGATTTGTCGTTGAAATCGATCGTTGAATCAAGGGTTGACGGTCATGCTCCTTGGCGATGACATCGAAATCTTCTTCAGTGATTTCAGTCAATGACTGTGCCATCACCATTTCATAGTATTCACTCTTCTTCGTCATTAATTCTTCGTGAGACCCGACTTCGACAATCTAAAGTCTTATGAGTGAACATTTGATCATCATCATGAAGTCTTTACTTCTCCTTTGTTCATTACAAGAACTCTATCACAGTTCCGAATCGTGGATAGTCGATGAGCAATGACAATAGTGGGTTTCCCTTGACATGCCTGCAACTCAATTGACCTGTAATAAGTTTCAGAAAAATGTGTCGATAAATTTGTTACTCTTCATTTATGATTCACGCGGATCAGGTGGAAAATTATAACAGCAACGACCTTATCAATAGCTTCCTGGACTATAGCTTCATTCTGCGAATCTAGAGCTGAGGTGGCTTCGTCCAGCAGAACAATTTCTGGGCTTCTAATCAAAGCCCTGGCAATGGCAACACGTTGTTTCTGACCTCCTAAATCACCACCATCAATGAACATCTCAAAACTCTACTAACCTGACAATTGAGCGCCCCTTTCCCCCACAATCGTTTTGATTCCCTTCGGAAATGAAGTCACAAAATCATATGCATTAGCTTTTATCAGAGCTTCGTAAATTTCAGGCTGTGTTGCTGAAGGTCTAGCGAATCTTATGTTCTCCTCAATCGTAGCGTTGAATAGAACAGGTTCTTGGTTGACGACGCCGATTTTACTTCGGAGATGTTTCATGTCGAAATCTCGCAACTCGGTCCCGTCGATTTTTATCTGAAATCATTCGGTGAATTAGATTATTAAATGCGTTTCTAGCTTTCTTCGGTCTTCATCAATCACTAAAATATTCACTTCGATAAGGATGCGAGAAAAATTATGAAAGTAGCTAGATTCTTACATTTCCAAGGTGATGCTCGTAGAATCTCAGCAGCAGATTGACGATGGATGATTTTCCCGAGCCACTCGCACCAACGATGGCGACCCTTTCTCCGGGTTCAACGCAGAATGAGATCCCCTTGAGGACGTTTATTTCAGGCCTTGTCGGATAAGCGAAGAATACGTTTCGGAATTCAATTTTGCCATCGATCTCTGGTTTAACGCCTTCGCTTTGCTCGACTTCAATTTCTGGCTCCTAGATAATATTTTGATGAAATTTCATGATATGTTACAAAATGTCCTATTGCTTATGTTATTGAATTTTGTAATGGTCATCCCTCGATATGGCATACATGTTTATCTATTATGTAAGGATTCTATATCATTTTGCAATAGCTCAAAACCATTACTTTCTTCAGTATTTTGACAATCGGTTTGGCAGCTCCGATTCCCATAGCGATGTGCGACAGATGACTTCCTCCTTCCTTCAGATTGCTGGTCGCAAAAATCACGAGGTAGAACACTTTCATCACGTCGCCACCGTTCAATTCACTTTCGTAGACGTACTTCGTGCCGAAGTAATACGCCCCGAATTCGATCACGTAGCTAAAAACGTTGTTTCTTTATTTGTGTTTTAAGGAGCTTCATATTTTAAAGCGAAACGTTTCAGTTAGTTGATCTTTTAGATGGTAATTTTAGATATGTACTTACAAACTAAAATGCTGAAACCCGTCCAACATGCCGCAGTAGATTTTGTATTTTATAGCGATCCATTTTCGAATCTCGAGAATTTTTCGATATCTAAAAATTCGCATAAAAATGCTTCATTATTTCGTCGAACTTGTTCATTTCATGTCGTTGTCCGTTGAAGGCCATGACGGTTTTGATCGAGCTCAGCGCTTGCGAAGCCAATGACCCGGCCTTTTCGCTCTCGATCGACATTTTCTCGTACATTTCGCTCATCCACTGAAAATTACCATTCGATCACCAAAAAAATCTGCTAAACCATCACAAACACATTTATGGAAGCATATTCGATTTTTATAAAGTGAAATTTTCGACAACTTTCTACAATGACTTACCTTGGCGAGCAAAATCGTCCCAACCAGTAGAAACGGAGAAATTATGGATGCAATCAGAGCGAGCTGTACATTGATCGTAAAGCTCATTGCGAAAGAGACGATACATTCTAGAAACGAACAATTTAGAAAGGGACGTGAAATGATAGAGATGATATTCAACCTGTCAGCAGATGAACCGTCCATCCAAGTTTATTTGTGATTGCTTCTCGGATTCTCTCGATGTTGTCATTCAAGAGAACACTAAACCTTCCTGTTGAAGCACGATCGAATTGCTCAATGTCCTGAAAGTACGGCCATATTCAGGACGAGAGGCAAAGCATTGCATGACTCAGGGATTCAGTCAGTAAATCATTGATTCTGGCTTATCACCTGTTTTAGAACATGGTTGATGAAAGCTGTTCGTAGCCTGAAGATCATGCACTCCCCCACATATCGGATGCAGGAACTCTAAATTGGAGATGATATTTCTGAGGCAAAAATAGTTTCATGCATGTAAGGAAACTGTAACGAAGTTGTAAACACCGATGTAGACGTAGAATAGACAATTTCGAATTGATTCATTGATGAAAATATCGAGAGCCTTTTGCTTTGATTCGGGATCTAGAAATCATTCACTTACGTTTCGAGAAATCACATCATCAACACATAAAAGTGAACAAATATTGCCTTATAGGTTCATGTGCATTATAATGAAAAAATACCTGTTGAATTCAGCAATTCGTGGGTTAGATTCATGAAACTCTGTCCTAGATTGCCTATCAGCAAACATATCAAAGGCTGTGCTAAACTACTCGCCAAAGCACTGATAATTCCGACCACAAATAGAAATCGTTCAAAGCCATTCGTTAAAGAAAACTAAAATTACGAATTTTTCAAAATTTCAAAACGACAATATCTCAAACCAATTCTTTGATCGCATTCCATGCCGATACTTTTCCGTTATTTCTGAAACTTTATTATAACTTTTTATTAAAAATAAATTTAGAGGCGCATAAACTCACGTATCATTTTGAAGCAAATCTTCCCTGAATTTGGACTATTTTGAAGACATCAATAATTTGCTATATTTACCTCTCAGAATTCGTTGGCATTGGTCATTAGAATTTCAAAAGTCCAGGGAATAAAACGATGAAATGAAATAATTGATACGAGATTGAGTGCAAATAGAAAAATGAATGAAAACTGTTACTTTCCAATGTTGTGCAATCGAGACCGTAGATCGATAAGAATGATCGTTCTTTGATAACGATATTTTTTAGAAAAAGTAAAAGAATATTGCCAAAAATCCGTCTTCAACTAAATCTCGAAAGCAATATCTTTGAACTTAAAGTATTTCTTATCCACTGAACAAATATTTGAATCAAGTTCTTTATCTCAGCATCAGATATGTAATTTCACAACGGGATAATAATAATAATAATCGAGTAAGTTAAACCCAGGTAAAGTTCGAATTTCATCACAGCACTTTTTAAATCTTACAAGTCACGAAGAATAAGTTAGGGGGTACAAATTATGTCGAGCCCATTCCAATGTTTTGACACGAATTGCATTTACAGAAAGGCATGTTTCAGATGTGTATTGGCATTTAAAAATGCTAGAGAATATGCGTTTTGAGTACAGAAACGTTCCATTTACATGAAATTTGAAGAAATAGAGGTTCAGTATTTGACAGCACCGTTTTGGTAATGGTAATAAGTTAATGGATCTTTGAAAACCTGTATCAGAATAACAAATTTGGAAAATGTATAAATAGTGGCTTATTCCTCTTCTTGATCTTCGTCATCAGATACGATCGGTCGGACGTCTTCTAAATTTGAAATGATCAAATTTTGAAATACATTACAAGGAAAGCTAAACTCATTTATTTTCATAATAAGTTTGGTTAATTAGAGTTCTCATATCCTGAATAAGCATCATTAAAGATTTTTCAAAAGGTTGGCCTTTTTAGAAAGTATTATACAAAAGAGATAAGATTATACAAGTCAACCTTTCGAATACAACTTATTGAAACAAAGAAACTTCATCTCAATGAGTATTTTTGGAGAACGACTTTTAAAATTAGGCCTAAAATTTCACCTTCTCTCGCCCGATGTCCGATTCTAGCAGGAATGAGAGTGACGAGAACAAGCAAGGCCAGCAGAAGGCAGCAACCGGGGATGAACACCATCACGTTGCGGTAGAAATGGGTGCATTTCTCGTGAGGCACTTTGGGGCTAAAATATCATCATTATTGAGATTTTTCGAGTCCCAACATTAACTATGTGTTCTAGGTTTCAAAAATAAGCGCATATCGCTTTCCAAACCTCTAGTATTTCAATCAGCCTTATGTTTTCTTTCAAAATCAAACAAGAATTTCAAAATGACTTATTAGATTGAATTATATTTTTAGCCATAATTGTAGTAAGAAAAATGACATCTACTATTGACGAGATGATGAGATCTACATTTTAGCACTATTTCGCTTTCCTCCTTCCTACCTTATATCTCTAACTACTATAGGTCTCATCATATAGTAATTACCAAAAAGATTGGTTTTAATCAAAATTAAAATGAAAAATGCTTACTCGCAACTAGGATTGAACAACTCGATGCATTGATAGGCGATTCCGTTCGTTAGTTTGTCCATCAAACTCATTGCGCCGAACACAAACGCGCCACTCTCCTGCAAATGTTTCCGAATTTCAAGAGGCAGAAACAATTGCCAATTCATTTACTATCAACTCCGTTTTTCCGATGAAAAAGATAACAAAAAAGAGTTTTTCATCATTCAAGACTTTCTGATAATTTTCACGATTGTAAAAGATCAGTTTTGTAGAAATTATATTTTTGAATTGAATTATTCTTCCTTATTTTGATTGCAAATATGTACTTCAAATTTGAATTGTTTAGAATCTTTAATTTCCGAGAAAATAGACTTGATCCAAAGAAATTTAAAAACTACCGTATTCCGATTGATGAGGTCTGTAGTGATGGAGAGCGAAGAGATGAGGAGAATTGCCTGCGCTGCACCGAGAACGACCGCAATGCCGTACATGTGATACAAAGAGAGGTGGAAGAACCACATCCAAATGCACGAACCCGTTCCGAAGAGAACGCCAGAAAAGAACAGAATCTGAAATAAAAGTCATTTAGAAAATATCAGTATAGGAGAAGTCAAACTTTAAAAAAAAAATTATGACTGAGATATTCAATTTTCTGTAACTTATTTGAGATATTGTTTATGAGAACCCATTTTCAAAAACAAAAGTGAAAAAACATGACTTGGTTATTCATTTTTTGAAGCATGTTTTCAAAAATCACCTTCTTATTTATGATTGCATTCAGAAAAGGCAGTCCGTTGACCATCGAAAACACGAATGACGAAATGTATGACACCATTGGGAGAATCGCTACATAGTGCTGAAAATTTAAAAATAATAATTTTCAAAAAATAACAAAAAATCACCTTCGAATAATTCTGAGTTATGGTAATGTAGAATGGGTAGTAGACTTGAGATACATTCACAAAGAGTCGGGAAAGGGTGTAGAGCAAGGTTACCTAAAATTTGAAATTCGAAAAGATAATTTCTGCCATAAATTCTATGTATTCAAATTTTAATATTTGCTGCTAAAATTTTGAAGCATTTCCGAACCTGATAGAATTGCAAATGTCCGAACCACGATGTCCAGTGCATTCGAACGAAATGCTGAGAGGAAATGGAATTCGTTCGACTGAAAATGATATATTTTGAAAATTCATCACAAATTCGCCTAATATTAACGACAATAATTTCCAAACCTTGCTCTTCGTTTTTCGAAATATATTTATTTCCTACCTTAGCGATCGTTGATTTGGCGGTTCCCGAACGAGCGCGTAGAAGAGCAGAGAGACTAATGTGCCCACTCCGATCACCATCAGGCTTGATGTCTGAAAATATACATACAAATTCAATTAAAAAATATAGATCAAATTTAGGTTTCGAAAAAAGTCGATACAATGTAAATCTTTGCAAAGCTATATCCTCTTAACATATGTCACGAGAAAAGAAATTTCATAAGCATCAAACTTTTAACTAAAGTAAGTTTCAAAAATATGGATAATGAAATGGCATTTTAAAAATACAGAAAAAAAATCGAAATTTACCCGAAAATGTACGAGATCCTCTGGGCCAATCATGGATTCCGAATCTTGTGACAGCAACCAGGCGAGCATCAGAAAAACTGAGATATTCGCCAGTACTGTCGCCGCGTATCTGCAAAAAATAGTTAAATTTTGAAGACAGAAAAATGTTGAAAACTAAAATCTACCTCAAAGAATTCATTGTAGTGCGACTAGAATCGACAGTGGATAGTTCCGGGATGAGGGCAAGATGAGCGATCTAATTTTCAAACTTTATTCGAAGAATATGTAAGAAATCAGTATCATGGAGTATTCTTTCCAATTAGATTTCAAAAATTTTTAAATATATAATATTTTACAAATTGAAAAAAGAATTAATTTCTATGATTTGATTTCAAAACTTTTGAGACACTCCATATTTTTAGAGGATTGAAAAATCAACCTGAACGGAAGCCCAACCGAACTGGAAGACCATGATGAAGGGCGTGAACCAGGCGACTTTCCACCAGTCCGTCAAATTGTTCGGGAGAAATAGCCCGTAGATGAAGGGAAACGAAAACGTCACGCATATTGTGCCTGAAAAAATAAACAAATTACATCGTTTTTGATATTTTTCTTATTCAAATCGAGTAGTTCAGCAAAAGAAATGGATTACTGCAATAAACTCGGCATTCAAGCACAAAATTTCAGAAACATACATATTATTTTTCTAATTCTATCAGTTCAAAAAATAAAATAGAAAATTACCGATGATATGAAACGACATT
Organism: Diploscapter pachys; assembly: GCA_002287525.1. Lineage (NCBI taxonomy): Eukaryota > Metazoa > Nematoda > Chromadorea > Rhabditida > Rhabditidae > Diploscapter > Diploscapter pachys. Next base: position 15,314 of record LIAE01006696.1, on the reverse strand, counting down.
CTGCGTCCGATTTTGTCGAAGAATTTCGGCAGATGGTTTCCGTCCGAAAGAACGCCTACAACTGGAGTGCAAATTGCGTCGGTTGTCTGAAAATTCGTATTTTTAATGGGTTACATATTTTTGGAAATCTAACAAGAAATTTTCAAGATTAATGCTATCATACTATCTATTGGAAATTAACTGATTTCTCGAAAAAAAAAATGTTTCAGATGAATTTCATGGTAAATAGAGTTTTACGTTTTATGACACTTTGATTTTTCTTTTAGCATTTGCTTCAGAATATCGTATTTAGAAAAAAACATCACTGAAAATTATAAATGTTTCAAATAAGTGTATGGTAAATGCAATTTTGCATAATATGTTTACTCTTTCTCAATTGAAGATATTGCTTGTAAAAATCCTTTTGCAAAACCAATTTAATGATATATTTCAAAACTCTGCCTGTCCGATAAGCATGAGCAGCCCAGCGAGAGAGCTCCTGAGCATGAGGACTTTCTCGTTGAACACCATCAAGTAAGTGAACCACATCGACGCGCACAAATCGTTCTCGAAATGGCCCAGGCCTGAAGTTGGACAAAATTAAATATGTTACAAAAATTTTGCATATTTTCATATTTGGTTACATCAAAGATCCTATTATTTCGGATTTTTTATTCAAAAACGAAAATAACCTGATGTGAGATTTCGTGGACAAATAATGCATTTTTCAAACAAGCTTCAAAATTGATGACATTTCAATCCCGAATTTTGAAAGTGATTCGTCTGTCTGACAGTAAAATAGTAAAAATTTTTATATTGTACACTTTTATCAAATTTGTAAAACGCACCATAAACTTCTAAATATTGGATAATAAATTGCGAATTCTGCAGTCAATTTCTTGATAGAATATGCATGTTTTCTAAAAAAAATTACCGTATCCGATTTTCTGACCCCATGTCGCGTCATATTGTGATAGGTTTCGACGTCGGCGGTACTGAAATAACAAAAAAACGTATTTTTTCAAAAATTATAAAACTTACCGCATTTTCAATAGCGTTAATTTCGGCCTCCTCTTCGCGACTTCCATTTCTGACCGGAATGACGATCGGCTCAGGCTCTTCCCCAGATTCCATTCTGCCGGCCCTGGAAATCTGAATATTTTCAAACGACGTCAACAAAAATGACAGATAACAAGCGAATAAAATGAATACAAGCGATAAAATATCGTGTTTTTTTCTGAAACTAAACACATATAAATTGTGGAATCATGGTTTTTTTATTGAAATTTTACTGGAAAAAAGATTTCGAAATAAATTATTTTCCAAAAGATCAAAAAGCGTGTGGTTAAAAAATCGACTGTAGAACCAAAATCAATGAAGGCAAAAACAAACAAATGAGCTGACTTGGTGCAACGTGAGTTTGAAAGTGAGGAATAATACGGAAATATGAGATAGAAAAGAAAAATACAAGATAGAGAGAAAATGATAAAAGACTAAAAAGCGAGCAGAGAATGAAATAGCATTGAAAAATGAGAGGACAAAGAAAAACAAAAAGAAAAAGTAAATAGAGTATGGAAAAGAGTGATTAGAGAAACGAGAAAAGTAAAAATAGCGAGTGCATAATGGTTGTTATGCGACTGTCTTTCTCTCTTTTATTTTTGCCATCTCCCGACTAAACTCGACGCGCATGCAACAATTAACGATTTTTTTTATTTTTCACCCTCGATTTTCGGCATGAGCTGTCGCGATTTTTCCTAATTTATCGCTTATTTTATGTCTTCTTTATTATGTTTCGAAAATTTCGTAATTTTGAGCAGGAAATGTGAGGATAATTAGTAGTTTTGTGTTTTTCAATTATCGCCCTTTCTAATAAAAATATATAATCAAAACTCAATTGAAGTCATTATCGCTGAATTTAATATTCATTTCTTAACTTCTAGAACTTATCGTGAAGCTTGAATGTTGTTCTAGATCTTTATCAAAGCTCTTAATAATTTGATGGAGGCCTTTCTTCAAATAGTAAAACAGATTTGGGTAATTAAAATTTCATGGCTCCAGAATATAGAGATTATCAGTTGTTTTGTTCCTTTTCTGCTTCAAACTCTGATTCTCTTTCCACTACTCATGTCCTTATCAACAACTCCCAGATGCTACGGAGATACGAGTCGGTGTGCCCTTTTTATGCTCTCCACAAGTATGTGCTGCTTTTCTGACTATGTTCTCGTTTTCTCGCCTAGTCATTTTGTTATTCGTTATCTATCTCTCAAAAATCGATTTTTTTCATTTACTACTTGGTGAATTTCTCATAAAATGTTTAGTAACCTTAATTTTGTGACAATTTTTTTAATTCAGTTGTCAACGCATTGTCAAAATTGCTCTTTTCTTGTTGTCGTTTACCTGAAACATTTAGATTATTTTAGATCTTCGTATTCTTGTAAATGAATCATGACGACCTTCGCGACTTTGGAACGAACTCCTTCCCTTGCTCAACCAGGATCGTCACTGTCAGATGTCAGTAGTGTGGATTCTGGGATATCGTCAAGTGATGAGTAAGATTTCATATACTAAGCAATCCATGATCAATGTTCCATTCAATTTTTATCCAGTGATGTAAACAAACCCAACATACCAAACAATGCTAGGCAGGACCAGCAATACTAAATCACACTGGACGATATTTTTGAAGCGAACCTAAAGAATAGTTTCTCTACAGATTTGCAAATAGTTCATGCATTTTAGGGACAAATGCCTCATCTGTCACGTCAAAGCAAGCGGGTCTCACTTCGGTGTCCGAAGCTGTCGAGCTTGTGCTGCATTCTATCGAAGGACCGTGCAGATGAACATGAAGTACAAGTGTCGATTCGACAAAAATTGCGATCTATCTGAAAGTAGGAAAATCTGTTTAATTGTAAATCGAAAAAAAACATAATTCAGAAAACCGTTATACGTGCAGATATTGTCGGTTTCAAGAATGCATCAGACGAGGCATGAAGAAAGAAAGTTAGTGAAGCTGTCACTTTCTTTAGGAATAATGATATTCAGTGGTTCAACCTTCGGATAAAAACGAGAATATCAGTCCACATCTGGAAGAATCGTCCCCGTTGGCAACGGAATTGAATCAATGTCAGGCTGAAGTGTTGTCGGATGAGTCAAAATGCGCATCGAGAGTTTTCGTGCCATTTTCATTGCCACCACCTGCGTTTCCCACGACATTTAGGTACATATCAATTTCTCACGATAGATTCTGTTTGTACTAATTAGATTAAGTAACAATAGAAGAAAACCAACATTACATTTTTAGAAATTATTGAAGTCTAAAATTTGTGAAACTTAATGCTAAAATTGTTGAACTGATCAAAAATTTCAGCTCATTCGATAGTCACATTCAAACAACAAATTTCACTGACCCGAATACTTTTCTACCTCAAGAACCTACTACATCGTGCCTGAATCTGACGCCTGGTCAATTCCAGCAACTTCCCCCCAGTGCCTTTCATGTGCTCTCGAAATACCCTTGGGACACTAATCTCCCATTCCTCACGACAGCCGTATGTTTTTAGCCAGTCGTTATACTCTGTTAAATAATCTAAAGTAGTGAACAAAAGTATCCGGCTGCCAACAGTAAAAATTTGAAAGTCGAATTTTGATACCTGTGACTATTCAATTCGGTATTAACTTGACGACAGTTTATACATGACGAAACGCTTTATTGCAATTGACGAAATGACGGAATGCTCTTTTCTCACTCATTTCTCCGATAATTTTGAAATTACGAGTTGACGTGCACTATAATTAGGGGTGGGCTAGGGAAGGAAAGTAGGGAAAAATAGTGTGGAAAAGGATAGCTCACATCTTCACATCATCCCGTCATTTCTCAGTTACCCATTTCTCCCTCCCCTCGCTCTTTAATACTAAATTGCATCATTTTTTCATTTCGTCGATTACAGGCTGTCAACTTGACGGTCTTTTATTGTGTTATGTCCACTAAGTGTAGACTAAATTTTATCCGGATTGGATTATCACAGATGTCGAAATCGGACACTCGAAGTCTCATGAATGGTCACACTTTTGGGCGCTACTGTTCGTATATTCTTTGAGCCTGATGTTATAAAATTACCAGAAATAAGCAAATCAAATTCAAAAGTTATAGTACTGAAATTCTTAAATAGTGATCAATCACGCAACTTTTAACAATGGTCATTTAGTCGCCATCTAATTCCCAATCATCAAATGTTGTTCGAGGAGAAAGTCTTCTATCGAACCCGGACAATATTTCTACTGCTGCAGATGCAGATTGCCTGAAAGCTGCAGCCACCGAGGCGACAAACAATCTCAAAACAAACGTTCTTCTCGTCTTGAAACCGAGGATCGAGTATTATTTTGCATTCGTAAGTTTCAAAACTAATCTGATGGTATTAGCCTTGAAAAATCTGATTCGGTCAGTTTTTATCTATCAAAAGATAGTGAATAAAAATTGATCATCAAATGAGGTTGATTGAATTTAGATGACCCCATTTGAAACATTCCCGATACCTCTCTCGATCACTCAGCAAGCTCTGATGGCTCTGAGAAAACATGCAGCATGGTGGCCAGATTCAACGAGGGAACGGGTACTGAATTCATTCTTACGAAAAATGATCATCTATCATGCTTTTAGGCTAGTGAACATCTCGTGTTCGATTTGGACTTGTTCATTAGGTAGATTTCTTCTGAATATCGTCTTCATGCGAAAGAAAGTTTCAGAATATTTTTCGTCGAGATCGAGAAAATTTCCCAATTTTGCATGCACATCGAGCCTTTTGCCAAACTGCCACCGTCACAGAAATGGGTCGTCTTCAAGAATTTCTGGTCGTTTTTCTACGAGTTGGAACGAGTCTACGCGACCTGCGAGATTCTGGGCCACGATCCGGAAGATGAGCGATTCGTCTTTCTGAATGGAAGGATCGTGCACTTCGGGATCAACATGAAGAAATTAGAGCAGATCACGGAGCTTGACAGCTGCAAAATCAAAAAGTAATCGATTTTGTGAAGTTTTTAAACTTTATAGGCAATGAGCAGGGTTGCAAATTTGAGACCCGATCGAGCATTGAAACACCCGACATGATATAAGAGAGGGAGGCAGAAAACGACGAAATAGCATAGAGGATATAGAGTGCAAAAGAAGCTCGAAGGAGGAGGAGAAAAATCCGATCGGGTTTTATTTGGATCTAAATTTACAACTCTGGTAATGAGAAGGCCCAGGAACCTGATCAATTTTGACATTCCGCATTTTTGTGCTGAATTTTGTTGAAACGCAAACTTTTAGATTTCTGAAAGGAGCCAAAGTGTTGCAGCATAAGGTATTCGTTGCGCCATTCAAAAGGGCACACGTTGACGAGTTTGAGCTCACGTTTCTCCTGATGAGTTGGATGTGGAAAATTCGAAGTATGTTTCATTTTTCCGAAAGGCATTTTTTATTTACTTATCGTATTTGTTAGATCGTCCGGAGGTAACCGAAGAAACCTTGAACGTGGCAGACAAGGTCCTTGATATGCTGTCAGAGGAACTTCATCATTACTATACGTTTCAAAAGAAAATAGCCAACTACGCTGATCGAATTGTGACACTGTTACGTTTACTCGCTGGACTTGAGGTTGGATACATATTGTTTAAAGTCAAATTAGTTGCTTGATAAAACAAGAAATTAACCATACGAGCATACCATGAGAAAATAATGTGACGAAGCTCAAATTTGAAACATATCATAAAAAATATCCAAAATATCTAATCAACAAACATAGCAATGCTCAATACGACGGAAAGAAGACTGCCAAGTCTCGAAAACGTTCAACATCTTCCGCGATGATATTTTCTTTAGTGATTTACAGCCTTAGACTTTTCCATTTCATATTGAAGTCACTGTGATATTAAAGTGCAAATGTAAATTGAATAAAAAATACTACAATTTCTCTACAGTCTTCTGGTTCTTGTTATTGACTTCCAGCATTTCTGCAACCACTTCGTGCACCTCTCTACCACGTGTTTCCGGCATTTTGAAGTAGAGGTAGATCCAACAAACTATGGCAGGTACGATGAATAGAGGAATGAAGAATAGCGACTAAAATTCTTGTTGTGTTTCAAAATTTGGAAGTAATAGCAAGTATAAAGTTATAATTGTTTGTCTCGTGACGAATTGATAATTATAAAATTAACTAAATTTACAACAAAAAAATCATACCGTCAATTTTGTGAATGCAGGCAGAATGAAGAAACCTATCGCAAAATTGAATATTGTTGCCGTCGAAAACACCATCGTTTGGACGAAAGAACGATGCTTCTGCACGACCATTTCAGTCGTGATTGAAAACGCTATCGGGCTCAAAGCAAGGCTGCAAGAATAGCTACTTCTTGGAACTATGATCCAGAAACTACCCAAAGACGACGAAGAACACAGTCATGGATGCAACTAAAGGCCACTTGAATGCGTGGTGTGTGAAGGCAACTCGATCACAGATGATGTATGCAAGTAAGCTGACTATCGACACCCCAAAATTGATCAGAAATAAGGGACGTCGGCCAATTCTAAAATTATTGGATGATATTTCAAGAAATACAGGTGCTTATCAGTTAATTTTTGCAATAATATATGCGTAAATTGGTCTTCTCATAAATGATTTTTATATCTAAAAACCTTACTTCTCAATCATAGACATCCCGATAAACCCACCCGAGAACATAGCGGCAACCATACAAAACGATAAACTCTGTGCCATATCCGAAGAAAAGTGATTCTTGAGAAACTCGGTTGAAAACGCTTGAAAGACGACCATTGTGGTGACAACCTGATAATAAGATTCATGATTTGAAAGACATTTTCCTTAAGAAAACCTGCATCGACGCAACCCCCACGAAGAATGGCCTTCTCAAGTGAGAGATTTTGAAGACTTGGATGAGGAAGTAGATACCATTTTCAGTAGGTTCAGTTTCTCGGGCTTCCAGAAGAATTGCATCCAGCAATTTGTCGTTATCGTGCTTGCTGCCTGAAGATAAAAGACGCATTTAGACATTCACTATCTGATAATATCTGGACTTACCCTGATAATATTCGATGGCCTTCAGAGCTCGCTTCCTATCGTTTCGGTTGATTAGCAGGTACTTCGGGCTATCATGCATAAACGAGATCAGAACGAGTGCTATGATAGAGGGCGGTATACAAATACCTAGGACGTATTTTCTCACAACTGAATTGAATAAAACACTTTACCAGTCAGAATTTTCAAGAAGTTTCCTAGCACCGATTGCATGCCAAAGACCACGCCCAGAAGGCAACATGCGACGTAGGCGTTTTCACTCAAAGAAACGGCCAGAGCTCGGATATCTGTAGATGCGACTTCCTAAAAATGCTGATGAATGTAGTCTCTTGCGTTCTGACCTGACAGAACAACACTACACCGACGAAGGACATTCCAGGACCAATTGACAAAATGCCGTATCCGATGATGAACAATTCAGGGACCTCGAATTGAAGTGCCAGTAGCGTTAAGGAAGTCCCAAACAATGCCATGCAATTCGCTATGATCAAAGTCACTGAAAAATCTGCTTGAAATTGGTTTCAAAGTTCCGTAAGAATGAAAAAAGTAATACTGAAAGCGATACGTTTGTTCTTTCTATTGCGCGAAAATATAAGTAAACTTCATATGGCAATGAGCACTCTTACTTCTCCGTCCATATCTATCTGCAAGAACAGGTGTCAGTAAGCAACCAAGGAGATATCCTGGAATTTGTTAAGTTCTAGGTTAAACTTCAAAAACGATACCTGGAAACCAAATAGTAATCGTTATAGACCATAGCCAGGTCCAGGCCGAATCAGAAAGGCCATTCTAAAAAGTTTATTTGCAATACTCAACCAAGCAAGCTGACGATCCTGTACCTCGTACCCTCTGTCGACATAAGACTTGTTGTAGAACTCCCTGAAAGAGTCCACAGCCGTATTCACGAAACTGCCCGAATAACCATCCTGAGATATTTCCTTGATAAATGTATTAAGATTGGATCATCTAATAAGCTTTCAAAAATGTGAAAAATGATATCCTCTAATTTCATGTCACTTCCTCTATTTTTGATAAAAATCGATACACATAATGCTGGATAAGCACTAATATTGATCTTTAAATTCCAAGAACTACTTGGATGATCCAATGAAATTTCCTTGTACTTACTGGAAAATACCCGAAAAAGCCCAGAGCAAAAAATAAGAGGATAGATTTGAATCGGTTACCCGCCGGCGCGAACATTTCAAGCTACACGGCTCGTTTCCTAAAATGCGATGAACTTTGCTTTGATAAACAATTGATAAGAATTGATGATATGACGATCCGTGGAATGCTTTATTAATGCAGGAAAAAAATCCGCAAACAACCCATTCATTGACATTCATTTTTCTACGAAATACAATCTATTCATTTCACCTCGATAGGCGTAAAAAATGCCTTATCAAAGATGAGAAAAATAATGAAAGTGTGGAGACTGTCCATGAGAGTTTCTAATCTACAGTAAAAAAAAATAAAAATCAAAGTTCGAAAATGCAAATTGAATCAAACTAAAAACTTATTAGGGGATCAAAAATTAAACAATGAAAATGTTTTCTTGAAGCATTCAATGAATCATTAGGCACATAATATAATGAAAAATCAGGCAATTCATATCGGAAAGTGTTCCGATAGAGAAGCGGCAATTTCTAATGGCGTTTTAACGTGAAGGCGTGAACAAGAATAAATAGAAATAAGGTAAGGAATGTGAGTAGGGCAAATGACATTATGAAGCATAGATCATGGGATGTAGACCTTTTGAGAAAATCCAAAGCTGAAGTCACTGATTTTGTTTAAGACGTTTAATTTTTGAAATAGAAACTACTCGCACCTTGAGCATTACCTGATTTCAAAAGGTAATTCTATTGTTGACCCAGAGAAAATATAGCTTAAGAAGCATTCTTAGATATCAATAAACGTCACAATTTATCTATGGAGTCTGGTTGATGCTTTGTAGCTCCCCTGAGCTCCACAATAACATTATTTTGAAAATTTTACAATTCAAATAAGAACGATATTCAGTTAGAAGAATTACCAGTTTGTTTTAAGAATAGGTAAAAATTGAAAAAGATATTATTCTAGTTTACCAAGAAAACATAATCACAATCTATCTATGGAGTTTGGTTGAGATTTTGTAGCTCCCATGAGTTCCTCCACAACTTGGTGCACTTCGCGTCCACAGGTCTCGGGCATTTGGAAGTAGAGATAGATGAAACAGATTATCGCCGGCAAAACAAACAATGGTAGAAGTATGAGCGACTGAATTTTAGGATGAGGAAAATTAATCGGCAAACAGTCTCAATACTGTTCGCAGAATTTTATACTTCGAAGTCTAGTCAATATGATTTTTCTCATGTTTCAAGATTTTTGATAGTCCATTTCTATTTACATGAATTGATGTGCCTAGATTTCAGATATAAAATGCATACCGTCAGATTAGTAAAGGCTGGTAGAACGAAAAACGCGAAGGCAAAGTTCATAATCGTGTTCGTGGAAAACACCATCGTCTGCACGATTGAACGATGCTTTTGTGCGACCATTTCTGTCGTGATTGAAAATGCTATTGGACTTAGTGCCATTCTGAAAATGTTTTATCAACCATTTTTAACCTTCTGAAATACCCGAACACGATGCTGAAAAGAGCAATAGATCCTATCATAGGCCATCTGAGCCACAGATATTGAAAAGCGACTCGATCGAAAATGACATAGGCCGTCACGCAAATGATTGAGATTGCATAGTTAATCAGATACAATGGACGTCTGCCGATCCTAAACTTTGCTAAGTTTCAAGATTTTTGAAAATCGATATATCAAAGAAGTCAGATAGTTGCAGTTTCATTGACCTATCAATTATCGGCATCGCAATAAAACCGCCCAAGAAGTTGGCCAACACAAATCCGAACGACAAATATTGAGCCGTGTCTTCGGAGAAATGATTCTCGAAGAAGTCGGTCGATAGATCTTGAAATACCACCATCGTCGTAATCACCTTGATTTTTATCCACACTTTTCATCTAGGATTAAATTCTACCTGCATCGTAGCAGTCCCAACAAAGAAAGCTCTTCTCAGATGAGGTATTTTGAAGACTTGAATGACAAAGTACAGGCTGTTTTCGGTCAATTCGTCTTCACTAGCTTCTAGGTACATCTCGTCAAGAAGTTGTTCGTTGTTGGATTTTCTTCCTGACAATATTTTCATATATATGAAGCAGAAATTTTCTACATACCCTGATAATACTCGATGGCTTTCAAGGCTCGTTTCCTGTCGTTTCTGTTGATTAGCAGGTACTTTGGGCTTTCCTGCATTAGTGAGATCAGGATTATGGCTAGGATTGATGGAGGTATGCCAATGCCTGAGAATTCGCGATAAAACTAATTGAGCAAATACTCATATCTACCAGCCAATATTCTCAAATGATTCCCAAGTACTGATTGCATTCCGCAAACCACCCCCAAGATGCCACACGCCACATACGAGTTCTCACCCAGAGCTATGGCCAATCCTCTGGATTCAGTTGAGGCGGTTTCCTATAAGCATATGTTGAATTTTTAAAGTAAAAAATTAGCATGTTTCAAATTTTTATCGACAAAAACAATAATGGAAAGCAATGATATGTCACAAAAAATAGTTTTGTAAAAAATGTTTTTAAATTTTGCCTGCATGAACAAAACCACTCCGATGAAAGACATTCCTGGGCCTATGCTCAGGAAGAAATGAGATACGATGAACAGTTCTGGCACTTCGACTTGGATCGACAGAACAGCCAGGCATGTGCCAAATAGTGATATGGCATTGGCGATGATCAGGGTGACTAAATATGGATTTTTCTTTCGAATAAGTATAAATTATCCAACTTCTTCTTCCATATTTATCCGCCAAAACCGGTGTCACAAAATTTCCTAACAGAAAGCCTGGGAACCAAATTGTCAAAGTAGCAGACCAGAGCCAGTCCCAAGCATTTTCAGATAATCCATGCTAAATTTGGGCTTTCAAGTTTTCAAAAATCAGGCTTTGAAATTAAAACCACGTATCCCCGATCGATGTAGGATTGGTTGTAGAAGTTCTTGAACGAATCGATCGCTGTATTTGGATAGAGTCCAGAATAGCCATCCTAAAAAATTATTCTAGCCAATAAAAGATCCAGAATTACCGGAAAATAGCCGAAAAATCCGAGAGCAAAATAGAGAGCGATGAATTTGAATTGGTTCCCTTCGGGTGCAAACATCTTGACGCTTCCAGCTGCTACTAGAAAATTGATAAAGGTGATTGATAACCGAGCAAATTTCTTTGTCGCTACTATGAAGAACTGGCAAACTTCTTTATCCTTTGACTTATTATTTCGTTGAAAAATTTCACGCATTTTATTGGCTTTTTGTCATCCTGAAAATGCAATATTGCACAACTCGTATATGTATGATTTATGTTGGAAAGCTACGAGGTAGAGAATAGCATTAGATTTAATTCGTTTATTGAAAGCTGGATTTGAATAATTTATTTCGTCGAAGTTCTCCATTCAGACATTCAAATAGTATCTTGTCTTCTGATCAGAAGAAAATAATAGTTACTTGATAACATGGGGTAAAATTATACGTGAACGACAGATATTATGAAGCTTTATCACAAACTATTAATTGGTTCAAAGCATGTATTATTTTTGGAAAGATATGCTCCATCATAATCTGTACCCAGTGCTCTTCTTTTTCTTGGATTATTCAATGAGTTCATCAACTACATCGTGAACCTCACGACCACAGGTCTCGGGCATTTGGAAATAGAGGTAGATGAAACAGACCAACGCAGGAACGACGAATAAGTAACTTACCGTCCACGTGGTATTAAGTCCCTTTCTAAAGATTCATTTAAAAAAATAGATTAAACCATTGAAAGTCGTTATCACCTCTCCACGTAAAATATACAACTGATTGTAAAAATATTTAAAAGTGTCGATAATATTATTAGTATACAAAATGAAGTAACTGTGCTTATTTTTTTTTTTTAATTTCAATATGGGAAAAAAGTTATTTATGTTACTCGAAAAAAATTTTTTTTCAAATAAAGAAAAGTATAATCGTTGTAGGAAGAAAATTGTCTTAGTACATCAAGAAATTGATTTAAAAAACCTACCACAAAATAGTTCATGAATCCAAGAGCAAAATAGACGAGGATTGTCTTGTCTTGACAGGCTTTCCTTCTAGGGCAAAAATCTTTATGCTCACCATATTTCATAAAGGAGATGCCGGAAATTGAAAAAAAAAATATCTGGCAGCGTATGAAATGTCTGAAAACCCAAAAATGACGATGCTGATTAATTAATGACTAAATGTCTGATACGAGCATTTTTTGCAATATTTTGTCCGTAGCATTGAACAAAATGGTCACACATTTTTATTCACAAGGATAGCATTGAACTTCTATAAAAGAACAGTTTTCGGAAATTCTCCTTTCAGTTGAATTGACTGCACCACAACAACAATTTAGTTTCATTATTTGTGTCTAATTTTATCATATTTTAGGAGCTATGTGCCTTACCTGTGCAATAATATTGATATTGCTGATTATTTTGATTATTCTAGCGGTTTTCCACAACAACTTACTTAAAAGGGAAAAATTCAACTTGAAAATGAAATATAGAACAAATAATAGAAAATTATTCTCATAATTTCAGGAAGATTGTCCAGACGGAATGGAATGGGTTGAAATAAGTCTTAACGGATTGTGTTCTCCAGACTTGACTTATCGCGATGGGAAATGTTGCAAACGAATTTATTTACGAAGAAATCAGAATTCAACCCGGACTTAAATCACTGTTCTGCAGCGATGTAATGAGTAAATGATAATTCTCATGTTTATTTTCCAAGTCATCTTGCTCTCTTTGACCCTTATTCCCTGTATTGCTCAGAAAGGACGTTCCTGTTTGTTTGTCTTGCTAATATCACCACTTCACTCTCAGAGACCCCCATACTCAGTTTGTTTGTATGCTTTGATGATTGCATCCGTGTCAATATTTTGAACCTCTTCATTTAGCAAGAAGTTGTATTGATAGAGGATAGGACTTTCACCAATCGTATAAACTTCTTTTCCAGAGTATCTCCAGTCATATTCCGTTGAAGCGCGCTTTTGAAAACAAACTCAGCTTCCAATTATATTTGTCAAATGCTCTAGATATTATGAACAGGAATTTCAATCTTTGCTTGTTTCAATTTAGTTCTGATATTTCCATTGACAGAAGAAAAATCCCCATTCAATTGAAATTAAATTTGTCTTACTCCAAATCAATATGTATGCATATTCTTTTAGAAAATCTGTGAAGCATAAAATTGAGTTTGGTAGCTGAGACTAAGTTGTTCAAGCCTAGTAATTATGCTTCATTTCATAGCGCATCTGAATATCTTTGCGCGTTTAAATTTCGTCATTTCATATTCTTTCGAATTCAATTGTTAAGAATCGCAGTTTCAGCTTGTTTTCGAGTGCTTTTTTTTTTATAAATTAAAGATTATACACTTTGCAAAGTTCCTCTTCCAAAGCATGTATGACAAATGAAGGTCATCTTGCTCAGATTCTGCGATTTATGCTTGTAAAAACAGGCATATTCAGAAAGATGCTAATAACAAAATGAATCTTCGTAATTATGCTTCATTTTCACAATCTGCATCGCCATGTTTGCGTGTTTCAATTCCTTCCTTTCATATTCCTTCCATTCAATTGAATCTGAGTCGCAGTTTCAGCTTCTCTTTCCCTCCCCACCACTGGGCGATTTGTTTGTCATTCTCTCTCTCCTATCGCCTTTTATGGTCATTCGCATTCACGAAGTCTACTCTCACTTTCTCCTTTCTTTCTTTCTTCCCTCTTTCTTTCCTTCCTTTTTATTTTTCCCCTTTACCTAACTCGCACCATTCCTGTGTTCTTCCTTTTCAGTCTTTCAGTTCCATTTTCAAGAAACCGTCCCCCGCCTAGACCTGAAATATCGATTCACCCGACCGCGTCCAACCACTTTACCTATTTACCTCATTTCTCGTTTCATACGCTCTCTTGAATTAGAATTTTCCACGTTATGCGTTCGATCTTCAATTTGAAGAAATGCATGAATTATTCAGCGTTCACCTAAAATTCACGCTTTGTTAGATTCTGCGTTCAAAATTTTGACACAACTGTGAAACATAAAATATTTCAAGTTTTCTGCTTTCACAGCGCTCGATTTTTGTTACCGGAACAATCTTTTCTCGAAATATTTTCTATGAGTGACTTCTCTTCCACGCTTTCTCTGTTCATTTCCTGTTCATATTCTGGGATCAATTTTTTGGTCTGGTAACAGTTATTTTCTATTGAAAAAACCTTTCCCTTAATAACCCCATTCATGCTTGCCATGACTATACTTTTCGCGCATATCCAATATCTACCCGCATATCTGTATGCATCACCTCCCTCTCATTACTCAGCAAGCAGCTTATTAATCTCGCTCTATCTCATTTCTGTCCTTTCATCGACCTGCCTATCTGTTTCCCATTTTACCCAACATAGAAGTTATCGATTCCACTCGGGTTTTCCCTTTATTTACCTGAATTCACTCTCACTTTTTTTTGTATTATACGCTATTTTTTCTTGTCATATGCTGATTTTCAGAGAAATGGTGTATAAAGCACAGGATTATTTACTCGGGAAAAACCAACGGGTTATCGATTTCTCTTGGCATTTTTTGCGCCTCTCAAATTTCTTCGCCTCCATTTGCAAAGCACGCACTACATGTTCTGGTCTCCAAATTGCTGGTTGGAAATTCGCAAAAATCGCTTAGAGCCAGGATTTGATGATTAGTCATTTCGCAAGGATTTAATGTAAACATGTCAGGAGAGGAAGATAAAATGTCGCAGAAAGATGTGCGAATTTTTGCGACAACATCAAAACAACAGCAGCGTCGTTGCGAGTTAGTGAGTTGAAAAATATTTCTGGGAAGTAAGAAAATTTCCTATTTTCACGACCAGTTTTCACATTCTCAATTTCTCATGTCACCATACAATAGGTGTACATTTTCACCCTCTTTTTTGACTAACACAGCTTTCTTTCAAATGTAACCTGACTGTTTTCTTCCAACAAATCAGCCTTTTCCCAGCATCTGTCAATGCAGAAAATATCTTTTGACCTTGGATCTGCCTTTCTGCATTTAGGTAGAGGAACTAGAAATCAAGAAACTCGAGCATCTCCTTCTTCCTCTCCTTTGCCCTAATCTAACCTGCCACCTAATATCAGCCGGCCGCCGAAGGCGGCCGGCGG
>LIAE01006695.1:0-59804 GCA_002287525.1 Diploscapter pachys | reverse complement strand
GATGAGTTATGAAGATTTGAAAAATAGAATCTTTTTACTTTTGAGAGGTTGAAAATTAAAAACTCCAAGACATCTATTACAGGGTTTACGGTATGAAATATTTTCGTTAAAAAATAACTAGAACAATGGAAGGCAAGAGAAAATGTGTATGATCAGATTTGAGAGATTTGATCCGATATGAGATTCGTTTAAATTTTGAAAGAAATATCATTTTTGATTATTAAAAGCACATGAAAATAGTTCAAAAACTATCACGCACCCTATAACAAATTTCCTAAAATCATATTCAATATTTAGTGCGGCATTACTCTTCCCTATGTCTGCGAAACGGACGAACGGCTTCCCGCGACATGCTCTTGATTATCCTTCTTATCTGATATTTCATTTTTCAAATGAAAATTGTGAATAAACAATTTCATTGTTATCAAAAAGTGAAATGAAAATAGATCGGAAGCTATGGTTCACTAATAAAGTTGCTTAACACTCTTCAGAGGAGTCAGATCAATTTGATTTTTATTTTCGGGACGAGTATCGACAGATGAAGTTGGGCATGAATGCTTTACTTTCTTGAAATTCAAGCTGCAGATGAATGACGAAACAGGAATCATAGTATTTTGCAAAGAACACTAAACTTGAAACGCCTTGTTCACGCATGTGTAACACATTCCTATCACCACTTAAATTTAATTCAAATTCTTCATTGAAGTGTTTTGATGACATGCAATTATTCATAGGAGCTACATAGATTTGGATCTAATGCTCAGGACGAATGTCTCGAATTTAAATTGATTTTCTTCGTAATGATGACTTTATATTCTTCCAAGGCGTTAGATGAATTCTATTCCGGAGTTCAGAACGTATTTCGGTAGACGAAACTGGCAACGAATTAGTGCCCAGTTTCATTGATCTCAAATAGCGGGAATGATAAAGCTAAAACTAAAGATAAGCAAAAAAAGTTTTCTTTGTACCTTCTGGTGGGTGTCACATTTTCAAGCTTCAAATTAGCATAGCTCCGCCCACTTTTGGGGACGGGCCTGGTTTTCCCATTTTTGTGATTAGGGTCCAAGGAGGTATTCACCCATATGGGTTTGGTTCGGATCCGGGACACTTTTGCAGTTGTCCGGCCTTTGTTCAGGTTACTCAAAGAATGCGTCTTAACACTGATCTACCGCAATGGTATGCTGCGCGCAATTGCTTTCGAGCGAGTTGTGGAGGACACGCATCGCCAGACTATCAGTGATGATCAATGTGACGCCCTCGGGCTGGGCCTTGATCTGGTCGAAAACGGCGTGCACGTTCGTGACTATCGCCGGCAAGTAGACGCCTTGATTCGGGCCGATCTGAAAGAGATACCATTTTTGGTAACAAGCTGGTTCTTTGATGAGTAAAAATGACAAAAATGGTATCCTCGCCTTTTGCATTTTGGGTCCCTGGTAGGTGCGATCCACGACCCCACCCATTCGCTCGATGTCCTAAACATTCGATTTTTTAAAACAAATTACAGTAGTCTTTAATTTCGTGCCAAGACCCTTACATCCTTGTTGAAGTAGTGCTGCATCCAGTTGTAGGTCGTGTCGAGACACGAATCGATGCGGATCATGCAGTGATTCGCGTACTGCAGGTTGCTAAATACAGTACGGATTGGTAAGCATACTGTAATTTACAGTATCCTTTCTTTTAAAGCAGCGTTTTTTTTATTTAAAAAATTCTAATGATTTGTTTCTTACTGTCTGATGATTTTCTGAATGAGCATGGCGGTCTGAAATTGTCGGTCATTTTGAATTCTGAATCAACTTTGACCTGGTGTTAAATCTCAGGTAAAGTAATTTGTGAAAACGGTACCTGGAGACAGGCGTACTTGGGCGAGCAGTAGATGAATGTCGGGACGACGCAGCGGTCCTTCAGTTCGTAGGCGAACTTCTTCACGAACGTGTCACTCAGCTGCAGAAAAATCGGCACTTGTTGATTTTTTACCGATCCTTTTCCAGAAAAAAACCTCGCTGATCGGCGGGTCGGACTCGTACGACTTGCGCATGTTCGGACGGCGCTCCAACGTCACGGGCATGTTCTGGAATGGTTTAGAATTTCGGAACGTTCCGGAGAAGTCACGATTTTTGGGCAAAAAAAGATCGACTTTTGATGTTCGGATTACGGTGATCTATTGCGTACCAAATCGAACGGAACGTAGGAGGTCTCAGAGAGCTGAGAGCGCTGCAGCCAGTCGGTGAACACCTCGCTAAAATCAAATTCAACGTTTTTAAAGCGGAATTTTAAATTTGATCCTATTTTTGGAATAGGTCATTTTTTACTTGATCGTCTCCGCGTGTCGCACGATCACCAGCTCGCGGTTCTCGAACGGGTAGTAGCGAGACGAGAGCGTCTGAAAATTATGGTCCTATCATGATGAAGAGATCATTTACAGCTCTATTTTCAAATTTTCGATTTTCAACATTTCGGTCAATTTTTCGGTGATTTCTCGACTTTGTCAGAAAGAGGGTGTGGTCTTGTAACGATTTTTTTCGGGATTTTTGGACCTTCGGCTTGCCGACTTGATCCTCCAAAATAGCGAGTCGCGAGAAGCGCGTCGAGGTTCCATCCGCCATTTTCCCCTTCTTTGCCGGCTTTTTGTCGACGATGAAACTCGGAAAATGGGGATGTTTAAATTTTTAAAAATGTTCCAATTAAAAATTTTCAAGAATATCTAATTTTTGAGGGAGTAAAAATGAAAAAAAAAACATGGAAAACTTCTTTTAAAATTTTCGATTTTAAAAACTAGGAAATGTTAAAGTTCAATTAGATGCGTTTCAGATATTTCCTAAAATTGAACAAATTCATTTTCGCTAGTTTGTCGATTCGTTCTGCTAATTTATCTCAAAATCCAACTCTAATCCCAAGCTTTATCTTTTTGTCTCTTCCCTCTCCATCTCCCTCCCTTTCTTCCTTCCGTCCTCGTTTTACCAACCGTTCTCTCATAACTTCCGTTCCATGCTACAAGGGCAGCTTATCGCGTTGAAGTTTCGCCTTTTGGCTTTTCCCTTAAACCCGCTAATTACCGATAATTACCCCCAATTAAATCTTTTAATTACCCCTGCCCTATAATTTCCCTCTCCCTAATTATCTCGCTTCGTTCGTTCGTGTTCTTTATCGATTTTCTTTGTATTTTTCTCGACTTTCAAATTCCTTATTAGTTTTCCCGTTTTTCATCTTGTTTTCTGAATTTTTCTGCACAAAATACTTATAGAAAACTCGAATCTATAATTTCTTTCGCGTTTTTTCCGTTCAAAATTCGTGTACTTTTCCAAAAAGAAGTCTATTTTTTCTTAGAAAACTAC
This sequence comes from Diploscapter pachys, assembly GCA_002287525.1. Classification (NCBI taxonomy): domain Eukaryota; kingdom Metazoa; phylum Nematoda; class Chromadorea; order Rhabditida; family Rhabditidae; genus Diploscapter; species Diploscapter pachys. Next base: position 56,472 of record LIAE01006695.1, on the reverse strand, counting down.
AAAAAATCTCCTTGAATTTTTCGACTTTTTCTAAATCGATATTTTATGTTAATTTGTGTTGCAGAATGGGTGATGAGGTGCGCCGCGATTGGTGGAAGAAGGAGAAGGAGGAGTGGGAGGCCTACTGGAAGGTTCGCGACCTCGACTCGCGCGGCACCATCTTCCCCCGGATGAAGTACTACGTCCACAAGTGGTGGGACGCACCGTCCACTTGGTTCAGAGGTAAAATAGGCGACTTTTGATTTTTGGTAGAAAAAACAACATTAAAAATAGTTTGGTTTAGAGATCCTGTTCTTTGTTTTGAATTCTGACAAAAGTATTAGGAAAAGCGCTTCACCAAAATTCTCACTTGATTAGAGCGAGATAATTGGATTAGGTTTCTGTAAAAATATCTTTTTCTTGACTAAAATTGAAGCTTATTTTTTATCTAAAACCCTTTTTGAACCGACTCTTTTATGAAAATGTGAGAATATTTGGTATCAAATTGAAGCCCGGAACTTATATTCTCTGACTTTATTAATTAAAAATTTTTGCAGAAAGGCAAGGGGTATTTTATTAAAAATAGGTTATTTTTTCAGAAAGAGTCGTAGAGCCGCTGCACGAGAAGAACCGGCTGCCCTACTACCACTTCAAGTACGCCAGAGTGCCCGAGATCGATCAGTGTGGAGTCAATGATTTTGTGAGATTTTTTTCTAAAATAAGTTCAAATTTTATATAAGATGGATAAATTTCCAGTTAGCTGATAAATCACGAATTTATGTTCAAACTTAGAGAAATAAGTTTCAAAATTGATTCATAACAAGTAAAATCTTTTAGTAATCGATAAAATCGTAAATCTTTTCTTCGAGTAAAAAGATGTTTCAAAATTTATCCAAAGCAGAAAATTTTTTCTGTCAATCGTTAACTCACGCATGTTTAAAAAATGAGTTTCAAATTTTCACAAAATAAGTACATATCTTTGATGACTGCTACTTTTGCTGTTTTCGCATGAAAAATACTAAAATTTTTAAGATGTGTCTCAATATAACTTCAAATTAACAATTTTCTAATAGAGTCGATTTTAATAAAGGGCAGTTATGTAATAAAACACAAATTCAGGGCTGCATTCACGAAGCTCGTGAGCAGTTCCGCAAGGACAAGTTCGTCGACGGCTACATTCTCCAGGTGCGATTTTTAAATTTAAAAAATGATTTGTTTTTATTTTCAAAAAACAACTTTTAAGATCCTGAAGATGCGCTACGATCGTTGCATGGTCTATAACTTCCCCAATCCGGCGCCGTGCGCTCAAACCGTCGAAGATTTGGAAGAGGCGGATCTGAACTTCTTCATCAAATACGGTGAGCTCGGCTCGGAGGGCGACGTCAAGGACGCCTACATGAAGCAGGTAGATTGTTGATTTTTGGGGAAATATCAATAATTGCTTATTTTTTGAAAAGATTGAGGTTATTAATCTTTGAAGAATTCGGAAAGAAATATTAATTTTTTGGGGAAAATCAACAAATTTCGACTTTCAGAAGCATCGTCTGATCTGGGAGCGGCGTCATCCGGAAATCATGGAGGAGCGCGCTCAGAAATACGCCGAGCACAAGGTTGGGAAGTTGCAAAAAAGAAAACAAAAAGTAGAATTCTCACTTCACCTTTTACTGGCGGCATTCCACCATAACTGGAAGTTATTCGAAATTTATTAATTTCTGAAGCATAACCATTTCTCCCTCGGAATGTACTGTACTTTGGATTCATTAATTTTTATTTTGTTCTTACGGTCAAGGACGTCCGTTTTATCAAGAATTAAGAGAAATTTTTTCGAGTTTTGAGATCTTTTGAAACTTATTTTAAACGATTTCAGGAACAACTCAAGAACGGCCAATTCGATCACTCGTTCTGGAAGAAGGGTCTCTTCTACATGGTAAGGGATTTTTTGATAAAATGATAAAGAATTCTATCTTATCACTGATAAGATGTTGATACTCTTTTCTTATTGATGAAAATTTCTTATCGCTGACAATAAAAATGTCTTATCATTGGTATTTTCAGGACAAGAAGAACTACGAGGCGCCGTACGAGTTCCACCTGCAGAAGGCGCTCTTCGAGGGCGACAAACCTCTGTCCAAGGATTGGGAATACTACAAGAAGGTGGAGGGAAATTCAGCTTTTTTTATCACTTTTGGGGGGGAGGGGTTTTCTTGATCTTTTAGAGAAATTTTCTTTGCTAAGAAAGATGTCTACATTAAAAAGAAGACTTTTCTAGTAGAATTTGATATCATCATTTTTCTGAAACGTTTTGAAAAGGACTTCTTGGGATTCTGAATTTTCTTGAAATATACACCGAAAATTTTAGGGTCAACAGTTTATTTGTTGTCTGATACTCGAGCACCTATTATATTAAAACCACTAATCATTTTCTGAGCTTATAACCTTTCCTTTGAAACATAGAAAAAGTGACAAATGTTCATTTTGCAGGTATCCGAAGACCCCGAATTCGACAAGGAGCAGGGCAAGACATCGAACGTGAGGATGTGGTAGCCGACTGCCAAACTTGGTCGAATGATCCAGTTGGTAGTGTCTCCAAGTTCTACCCTTTTCATTTTTTTGCAGTCTCGAGGCGTCGCGGTTTCGAGTTTTCTTCGGCCTTATTTTTGAAAATTTCAACAATCTTTTCGAATCGTCTAAAAATTAGGATAGTTACATGCAAAATGCTCAATTCGTTGTGCAAGGTCGGTAAAGAGTTAATTGCCAAAAGGTAATTGTCGAAATTGGTTAATTACTACTGGTGGTAATTAGGCAATTTAGATTTTGCTCAGCGGTATAAATTTCCTTTACCGCTGTAAAATAAGATTTTTTAAGATATGAGATTTTTAATATTATACAGGCGATTTCGAACGATTTATACTTTTTTGTAGAATATGTCAGATTTCGTAATTGTAGAGCAGTCGAGTTGTTTTTTGAATAGAATATTTTCTATTTTTTCGAATTTTATGAGAAATGCAAGGTTTGAAAACCTTGAAATATTTGCAGTTTTTTGCCGTGATTTTTCTTTTATTTATTTTTAGTTGATTACGAGATTTCTCTGAAATTCATGAAAGTAGTATGAAAAATCATAATTTTTCACTCTGTTTTCGTGAGTTTTAGAGAAAAACCTCGATTTAAAAAAAATTAATCTTCGATATATTAACGTGCATAATTTTGTTTTTCTCATGTTAGCCCCCCTGAAACTTATCCCCCGAATTTTTGCAATTTGAAAATTGTCGTTGAAAACCCCGATTTTCAGGCTTTCGCGATTAGTGTCACATGTGTTTTTTTGGCAAAAAGACCCTTGTTTCAACCTCGAGCGAAAAGCCGGATAACTTTTTGCCGTTTCATTTTTCTTTTCGAGTGAAATGACGCCGAGTTCGGGTATCAAATTACCTCACTCGGGGGGCTATAATTTATATTTTTCATGCAAAACATAGGCGCTCTTTTTGTTTTTCTCTCCAATTTTTATGAGCGTCTTCAAAAATCCCCATTTTTATTTGTAAAAATTTTCAAACATTTTCAAAAAATAATCGAATTTTCGCGATTTTTCTTCCCTAAGAGAGATTTTAGAAAACTTCTTTTTTTCTTTTCAGAAAAGATGAACCTTTGTTTCGTTTTCTATCTGGTTTGGTTAGGCAGTCTGCAAGTGACTTTATGTGACAAAGAAAGGGAAGTGGACGGTGCTGCTTCGAGAGTGTTGAGACACACGATGGGCGCCGACCACGAGGGCGACCATGAGGCCGATCATCAGGCCATTTTGGGTGGGCCAATTTTTACTTGTTAAAATTTGAAACATCCTAAAACTGATAATCAAGATATTTTGGGTATTATTTTTTGTCACTTTTAGGATATCTTTTTTGTAAAACTGTTGTTTCATTTTACTAAAAATAATTTGATAGAAATTCTTGTGAATAATGGATGAAACTTATAGAAAATTATCACTCTTTAAAAATGATAGATTTTATCAGTTTCTTTTTCAATTGATCCAATTTGGGAAACATGCATTTAAAACATAAAGGCTATTTAGAAATCACCATTTGCAGGTTCGAAAAAAGTGGCCGAAGAATTCGACTCGTTGCCTCCAGAAGAAGCGAAGCGCCGTCTGAGAATTCTGGCGACGAGCAAGATCGACGCCAACAAGGACGGTTTTGTAGGTCGCGGAGATTTTTGTTTTAAGATTTCTTTTATTTGGATTTTTAAAAATTTTACAAGAAAATTCGACTCTAATTGAGTCTTTATAGGTCAGATTTTTTCTTGATTAGTTTTTTCATTTGGATTTCGTTGCATTCGCTGAATTTCCAAACCTTTTGAAGATAAATGTTTCCTCGAAACTAACCTAAATAATTCGAAAGCTAAAGGATATCTGAATCATTTTCTAGAAGTTTATTGGCATTAATGAAAGATCCTTGAAGTATATTTTTTACTCAAAAATGAAATTCACGAGATTTATCGTCCCATATAAATTTCGAAAGTTTTGAAGATTTTTGAAATACATATATTTTAAAATTTTAATTGAACATAAACTGCTGAACAATATTAAAAAAGTATGCTTAACTTTTGAAAATATTTGAAACTTACAAAAAGTGGTCTTCTATATTAGTTACTCTTATCTTTTTTTTATAGAAATTGACATTTTTTCTCCCCCATGCTATTTTCAGAAAAGAAGGTAACTTGTGCAAAAGGGTAATTAGTGCAGAAGGCCCAAAAATAGTAATAAAAAAGAAATAGATAATTTTCCAGAAATGAACGAGCTTGTTTCGTGGGTGTTGAGCTCGATGCGGTCGCTCGACTTGGAGGAAGTCCAGGAAAGAAAGAGGGAGATCGACGAAAACGGGGATGGAAAGGTACTTTTTTAGAAAAATAGTTTTAAAAAACTTGTTGTTTCAGATTTCCTGGGAAGAATACGTCAAAGACTCCTATCCGGATCAAGATACCTCGAAGCTCGACGGAGACGACAAAAAGTTGCTCTTCGAGGACGAGAAATATTTTAAAGGTTGGGAAATTCAAACAATAAATAATTAACATATGAAGTAAAAGATCTTTCTCTAAAAACCTAATCTTTCAGCAGCCGATCTGAATGGAGACGGTTTCCTGGATGAAACCGAGCTGGCCGCTTTCCTCATGCCCGAAAACCATCCGCACATGCACAAAACGCTACTTGAGGTGGGGGATTACTGTAGCTCTTTCTTTAAAAAGTACTGAATCATATTACTTTTAAAAAAGAAACTCTACTGTATCTTTAGGTTTCCCAGGATAATTACTGTATCCTTTTTCAGATAACGATGTGGGAGAAGGACTCGAACAAGGACGGTGCCATCGACCTGAACGAGTTCCTCGGCGACCTGGCTTCGAACACCGAGAGTGAGTGGGTCAACGTCGAGAAAAACCGGTAAAAATATATGCGTCATAAAAATTAAAGTCGTTTTCTGAAATAAAATTTAATAATATATGAAATGAATGAACTGAGAATAATCGTTTATAGCATTTTTAAAGATTCTCACAAACCCGCTTTGCAGATTCATGGCGGAATACGACGAGGACAAGGATGGACTTCTTAAAGGGGACGAGGTGCGAAAGTGGCTCATTCCAGACGTGGACTCGGTCGCCAAGATCGAGGCCGAACATCTGATGCGAGGGGCCGATACTAATCAGGTAAGCTATTTTCTTTTTTCGAATGAAGAAGATAAAGGTCTATGAATCAAGGTCTATCTTCTCCTTACATTTTCAATGATTTTTAAAACTTATTATAAAATTAATAAGTAAATGGCTGTTTTGGTTAAAAAAGATATCGAAGATTGAAGTTTATTTTGTGCTTTGTTTTTCAATAACCTTTGAAACATTGGAACTTTTATTCCAATGGAAAGCGTATGAAGTGTGTATTGAAACTTACTTCTTTCTTGCTTTTTCCGATTTTTTGAAACGTATCATAAAATGTAGATGTGAAGTTCGAAGCGATAATCTTAACGCTTGGATAACCTTTTTCCAAGTGACTGACTTTCTTTTGATGCTTTTGAGTACGGACTATAGGAGCACAAATCAATGAAATTTACCGACTTCTACGAGTTTCGAAACACTTGTGAAAATGCTATTTTAATCCCCCAAAAACTGAGCTATGTATTACTTGAGAAAATACCTAGACGTTGCAACGTCTGAAGATTCCTATGAAACGTACATATTTTTGCCTTTTATCTTCAGGACGACAAATTATCTATCGACGAAATCGTTGAGGCTCACAAAATCTTCGTCGGCTCGGAGGCGACCAACTACGGGGAGGATCTGCACAAAGTCAATCACGAAGAGTTATAAAAACCGCACGTGCGCAAGTTTGCGTTTTCGAATATATTACTGTTTTTCTAGATTTTTTTTTCTGGAAACCTTCAAAATTACTTTTTTTTTTGAAAATTAAACTTTTAGAGTAATTTTGGAGGTTTTCAATTATTCAGCTAGGATATTGTGGGTCGTTGAAAATTTGAACGAATTCGGGAACCGAAACTTAGCTTTCTTACCAAAAATTATGTAATCTCACGAAAAATTCCAAATCTGAAATTTTACTTTGAACTCCGAAAAAGTCTGGTTGATGACTTAGGAAAGCGAACTCAGCTGAACTTAGAATTTTCCATTTTTGATGAAAAACCTCACGCAAATGTTTCCTCGAGTATTTGAGGTTGTACTTCTATGAAACACGTTTCACTTATTTTTATAAGTTTTGAGGATTGCGAAATCTCTAATGGGTGATCTTGTTCCGAAATTTAAGTTCAAACTCTAAAAGACGAAATGTTTTATGTTTTATAAGACTCGGACCTCTATTAGAGATACCGCAATCCTTACCCAATTCATTTATCTTTTTATCATAACAAGTGCCAATATTTGTGTCTTTGCAATCACTAGCTTTATTATTTTTCAATTGCAATTTATTTAGTCCAAAGCCTTGTTTCTACACCAAATTATGCGTTTGTTGTTCAATTGCTGGGTCACCCAATATTTGTTTTCCTACTTTGTATTTTCGGTATTTTTACCTAATTGGTAGAATATTTACCTTTAACAGGGATACGATTGTTGCCATAATGTGTCTGCTTATCACAAACTTTTCTAAAATTCTGGGTATTTTTTCGTATTTTGGAAAATACGTGGTTTTGGATCCACGAAAGTATCTAAAATTTATTGATTTTTACAAGACTAATTTTTATCGATTTTCAGAAGGCGAAAGCCCAGAAAAGTAGTCAAAGACAAAGACAGAGAGAGTAGAAACACAGGAACACAAAGACAAAGATGATGGAAGGACCGCTTAGCAAGTGGACCAACATGATGCATGGGTGGCAATACAGGTTGGGAAAATTTGGGATTTTTCAAAAATGGAAGTTTTTCAGATGGTTCAAGCTCGATGAGGGCGTCTTGCTGTACTACACTTCAAGGGAGAAGATGCTCAAGGGACAGCAGAGAGGTGAGATTTTTCGATGTTCTAATTTTTCACTTTCCGACATTTTACAAAGTGGCAACACAGAAATGAATTAGAAATAATCTTTACAAATTTTGCAACTTTTACTATAATTTTAATAAAGTGCATATGTTTGGAACAGCTGATCGATCGTCAATTGAGGCTTTATTTGACACGTGTTTGAAAATTGAAAAATAGATTCGATATTTTGACCAAAAATGGAATTAAATTATCGTATTTTTCTGATTCCTGAATTTTTCAGGCTGCATACGCCTATCAGGCGCCGTAGTGGGCATTGACGGCGAAAACAACAGCCTCTTCACGATCACGGTAGACGGGAAGGTTTTCCATTTGCAGGTCAGGGAAATTGTTGAAATTTCAAACAGATTTAGAAATTTGATCCCATTTCAAGATTCAATTTTGCAAAGCCTTCCATTTGCGGGCGAGAAAAATTTGAGAATTAGGAAATGTGAAAATTTAACAAATCCACTCAAAGCCCAGAGAATTTTGTAAAGTATAACGGGTTTTTTTTTTTTTAAATAAAATTATTTTCGTATCAAAAGCTAATCGCTGTTTTATATTTCTTTCTTACTTGAACAATTTTCGAAACGTACCAAAATCATTGAGTAATTACACCTATTTATTTAGAGTCTAATTTTTAAAAATAGATTGCAAAAACTCTAAGATTTTTATACCAACATCTGGTTTGATAAAGTCGATGCCCGTATTCACGAACTTTCGGAACCTTTCCAACTGGAAGAAGATTCCCTATAGGAAGGTTTCGAAGGTTACGAGAGTTTCGTAGATTCGGACACTGGCCTCAAGCACTATTTAATTTAAAAATTGCGACTTTATTCCCTTCCAAATTTGATCTCCGCTTTTTCGACTGCGAGACATTGATCGGTTGTGGGTCATTTTTCATGTTCGGTAACTTGATTTCTTTATTTCGCACGCTGATTTCTCCGCAAATCTGACTTTTTGTCACTTTCCTTTTCAATTTCTGACTTCTTTTTTCTTTTCCCGCCCCTCCTACATTTACCGCTCCGTTTCACTTTCTCGCCGCACACCTACAAAACCGAAATCGTCGTAACGTATTCTAATCGATATTTTCGCCCTATCCTTAAACATAGCTAGAGATTTTTTATTCTCTAAAAATATTCCAGCCGGTTTTCTACGACTATCCTCAAGCATTATAAGAATGCTTTTCTAGCTTCTTTAGATCGCATCTTTTTAGCCTAATTCTAGCGATCTAATCGAAACTGCTTGTAGTGAGAGGATTTTCTAACAAGCACAACTAATAGCGCTTTATGAATCAGATTGATCGATTTTGAAAAGCCATCAATTTTGCTAAAAAAAAAGAGATCAACCCTAAAATTCTTCGAACTACCCCTTATTATTGATTTCCTAAGTTCCTGAAAATTCTAAAAAAAAAAAATGCCTCTAATGTGCCTGAAACGACGACAGAAATCGACTGAATCTAATGGAAAAGTATGAAATTTAAAAATTTCTGAAAATGGGCTGACTTTTCTAAAACCTCCGAAAGAACTTGATTTGAATTGACAATCCCAAGCCGTTTGCTGCCAGATTTTTCGTAGATAAAAATACGCCTTTGGGATTTGCGAAATTTCCCCGAATCATTTTCTTTGTCTTGAAAAGTCGGATGCTATTTCTATAAAATTAAGTCTTTGTCTCTCCATAAAGCTTATAATATTTCTACAAAAACTCTTAATTCTTATCTTTTCCTATCCAAAATCTCATACTATCTTCAAAAAAAAAACTTTCTTGCTATTTTCAACAAATTATAAAAAATCTATTTGAGGGCCGTGACGAGAACGAGCGAAACACGTGGGTTCGTTCTTTGGAGACCGTCATTCGCGAGTGCAGCGGTTACAAGAAGTTCAAGGGAAAGGTAGGTGGCATTTTATTAGTTAGTCTGTTTTTTTACAACTATTATTTTGACGAGATCTCTCTTCCCACTCGATTTCGCTTTACTTTCCTTTCCTTTCTTCTCCTATCTTTAACTATAGCGAACAACGTCATCTGGTCATATAGTAATTACTTTTTTCAGATCTAGGCAGGGTTTAATCCAAATTCTCCGTTCGTTCCCCCTTAAGCAACATTTTTTCTTAAAGTTTTGTTTGCATGCCCTCGTATGTCTCACTTTTCAAGTTATTCAAGTTATTTTTCTTGCATACCCACTCTATTAGAATTTTCCATTCGGACTGAAAACTGCCTAGCCCTGGGTTTTTATTATTCTTTTTTTTTTATTTTTAAAAAATACATTTTAGGAAAACGTCATCGACTCCCTCAAGCAGCGGATCACCGAAGCCGACCAACACCTGTCGAATATCATTCAACAGGTTTGATTTGAAACAAATAGGAAAACAATGTTTCACGAAATTTTGAATATGCACTTTTCTTCAAAACTGTTTGATTCACCGAACATATTGCAAATGCAAGAAAATTAAATGAATCTAATTTGATAGGCTTCAAAAATCATCACTTTAAAAGCCAATTTCAAAAACGATATTTTTAGTGTTTATCATTATATCTATAAATTTATCTGAAGACTAACATTTTTAAGCTACGCTTCAAGAAATCTTTATCCTCTCACTATCTTGGAATTTGTTCAATTTTATGTAGTGCGTAATGAATACTAGGATATTTCCAGGTTGAAAAACTCGAATCTTTTGGATACGCCTCAAAAACCTTCATCTTCTGAAAGTTTTGCTAATTTGTTCACTGTTTGTTTTCTGGATAAAAGGCGAACATCACCAATTTGCAGGTGAAGAACCTCGAGTGTTTGCGAGAGTCCGTTTCCGGTAAGGATCGAAAGAACATCGATGAGCTGCTCGCCTCGTCGAACAACCTGATGGACACGGTGAAGCATGCGATCATCCTACTGCAAATGGCCAGAAACAAAGTTGAAGTCCCTGCCACCGACCTCGCTCAGATCCGCCTCTCCACCACCAATATGTCGCAACAGCAGAGTGATGATAAGGTCAGTCAATTCGGCGTTGTGTATATTGTTTCGATCAAATGAAGTGAGAGTGTTCGTATGTTTGAAAAATAGCGCGAAAAGGCGAGAGACAGGAAATTCCGTATCACACTCTTTCCATTATCCTCCACCGATTCTTGAAGCTTTTCACTTCTCAATGTTTCCTTTATGTCACGGTAAAGATAAGAAAGCAAGATATGTTTAGAAAATCGAAAATATCAGGCATTCCTACTTCGAATGTTTTACTGTTTGTTGTACGAATAACAATATAAAAATTCCCAAATCCTCCTTTCCAGAGCTCGCTCAACGTCGCTTCATCGGCCCATTCTGTGGGGGATCCCTCGAATTTGTCTTCGTCAAACCAAGCGACCGTTCATAATTCGCCAGGATCTGTTCCGCAGGTAAATTCATTTTTTTTAGAAAGTTTATCTTTTTCAAAAACATTTGATCTCTTTTCAAAATATTTTATTTCTTCCAAAAAATGTTGATCGCTTTTCTAATATTTTAATTTTTCAAGAATTTTCCCTTCAAGTTATTGTTTCAGCTCGACCCGACCACTCTGGAGACCATGCAAATTTCGTCTGCGAGCGCCATCGGGAAGCGACATCCTATCATTTCCTATTCGAGGTTAGTTTCGACTCGACTTTAAAAATAACGACATATAACCCGTCAGAGATGAACTTCTTCATAGCTCAAACCTTTTCAGATTTTTGAAACTAGAAATTCAAAAAAGTGGGCTAGGGCCTCAAAATTTTTGGAGAAGCAATTCTGGAATTTTTGCATAGTAAGAATTCCCCTATGGAGCAAGTCCAATAATGCGCTGTAATGTAATGCTAACCACCAACTAGAAGCTCGATAAAAAGCGGACAATTTTCCCCGAAATTTTTATGCGCAAACTTCAGAAAACTTGCGGACGCTGGGTATCGAATTTCGTATACTATTTTCGACAAAATTTTTGAAGCGATGATTTTCGATTTAAAGCTCGGTTTTTTGCAAAAAATGTTTAATATCCAGCTTACCCAAAAATTTTAGCTCGACTCTCAACTCCCCATAAATTGTGTTCCATCTTGTTTTCTATCGTCACTATTTTATAGCATCACGATTTTTCTGGCCAATTTTCCCCCACCCATTCCTTGAAAAGTCGGGTATATTTTACCCGAACGTACCCATAATTCATAAACTATGAAAGCCTAATGGAGTCGACTTTAGATATTCATAAATTTCTGATTACTGGGATATAAACTCGGTGGATATTTTGGGATATTATAACTTGGATATACTTCGGATTAGGTTAGATTAATACGTGGCATTAGAAGTTGGGTTTTACCCGGGAATAAGTGCCTCTATAAAGTTAGCAGTCTTGTCTTACCTCATATTTGATAGGTTTCCGGTCTGATGCTTATAATAAAATGTCTAATCTTTCTGGCAGTATTTCAAGGAAACGCACAAATTCATCAAGAAATCTAAAAAAATAGCCTTAAAAATGTCTTTCTATGAAATCTGATGATTTTCTAAAAGTTTACGGAATTTTTGCCTTTTCTAATTTTTTTCTAGAACTCTGAAACCTATCCTAAAATGCATACCTTCAATTTTTTCATTGGCCCACTTATGTTTGAGGGTGGAGATGTGTTATTTAGGACGAACATATTATGCATTAAAAATTTCATTTTGCAAGGACGCTCCAAACATATTGCTTTGCATATATATTTAAGTGATAATCTCTAGAAAGGAAATAAGAGCGAGAGATAAAAGAGGATTATGATAAGGATAGGGAGGGAAAGAGAAAGAAAAAGCGATAAAAACACAATGGTAAATAGGGAGATTAAAAGAAAAAGAAGATCAACACGTGGTTTTGAAGAAACACCCAAAATGGGGAATCGGAAAAATGGCTGGGCTTCCCGAAAATCGAAATAGAAAAGCAATCGAAGAGAGCTTGGAGAAAAAAGGAAATGATTAGAGGGAGAAAGGGAGGGAAGAACGAAGAAATAGGAGAGGGGCTTATTTGAGTTCATTGAACTGCAAGGAGAGCCTAGAAGCTAGGGACATAGCTTAGCCCTTTTCTTTCTTCAAAAGTGTTCGACATTTTCCTGACCAAACAAATGTTAGGGAATAGTGCTATAAACTGTCTGAGATATCTTATTTTTGTATCTTAACTTTAGTAACCAAAAGGCATAAACTTCCAATTTTCTAAGATCAATAATTTATGATTTTTTTTAACTTATTTATTTTATCTTAATTTTTTTGCTTTTTGGATCTGCTAAACTTTTGTTTACTTTAACAACGTAGGTCTTCATTAAATGACGAGATCAATTTAGCTTTATCCAGCTTAAAAGCCGCCGAAATTAATTCGATTTCGAAACACCCCACTCATTTTTCCAGTCCTACTTTTCATCGCGTGCTGTGATTTTTCTCGTTTCCTTCTAAACAAACTATCATTTTCCTTAGCTATTTTTACCCATTCTTTTGAATAACGACGAATTTTGTTGATTTTTAAAAATCTAAAAATGATTCCAGGAGATTTTTGACCTGCATCTTTTAAAGTGGAGTGAGAAATGGTTTATCTTTGCACTTTTTCAGAGTAAATATTGGCCCGAGTAGTTGAATTCGCCATGACTAATTGTTCATTTTCGCGGTTGCGCAATTAGGTTTCAAAATTTCTTGTGACCTTTTCCTTTTCCTTGAATTGTTTCACTCTCCAATTTCCGCTACCTGAATTTACCCGACTTTTTACAATGATTCGATTTTTGAATGGGGTTAAGAGTCCTGATTTGTCAAAAATTGAATTTTCTGACTCAGCTTTTCAAAAAATCATTTAAGGCCTTTTTTATCATTTTCCCCCAAATCCAATTCGAAAAATGTCAAAAATAGCGTGATTTTATTAACGAAAAGAACACTGGTTTGTCCGAAAATCCTTGACGTAGGCCGTGCAAGGTATAATTGGTTTGTTTTCTCATTTTCGGACAACAAAATCACAAAAATTGAATTTTTGCCATGCACTTATCCAAAAATCATGATATAAAACACCATTTTTTGTAAACGTCTAAAAATTTTAGAAGAAACCCGATTTTTCAATTTTGACGTCATTTTTCGTTTTCTGACATTGTCAAAATTTACTTTTTCCAAAAATGCGTCGTCTTTCATTTGCCATTCTCTTTTCGCTATTTCCCTTTTCGTCTGATTGTGGTAAGTTCATGGGAGGGAGATTTTGTCACGCATCACATTCGCACCACGCGTGTTTCAGCAAGAACAGAATCACCTTGCTACCCTTGCCAAATTATCGATTTTTTCAAGTTAGGTGGAAAACATGATCATATTTTGCTCTCTTATTATTTGAAATTGAGATTTTTGGAAATGTTTTGAACTTGTTTTGTAGGCCGAAATGATTTTTTGATAGCTAGTGTTTTTGCGAAACTTGTCTTCTCTAAATAATTTTTCAAACAAGTTTAAAAATTTGCACAAAACCATGATATTTCGTATTAGATAGTTTCTATTTGATATTAAAAATCAAAAGCGTTTCAAAGTTCTACAGAACCCCATTGAGGGTTTCAAATTTGATAGATCTCCTTTCATCGTAAGTGCTAAACTGAAATGCATTAGCATCCTCTTCGCTTTTCTCTCTTATCATTACCCCGTCTTCTCTCCTCCCGACTTGGTCTTCGTCTAGGCTCCGCCCATTTTTTTGTCTGATTTCTGATTCTGTGTCTCGGCAACGCTATTTTCGTGGGCTTTGAAAATTAACCTATCTTTGAAATTTTTGAGAAAATTGGGTAAAATCTCGATGATTTTCTTCGAATCTCTTCAAATATGATTAACCAAAGCTCCGATCAAAATAATAATTGATTAGCCTTGATTTATCAGGAATTCTTTCAAACACCTTTTCAAAGTTGAAAAGACCACGCCCCATTAATTTTCAAAAAATGGCCCTTTTCGAATTTTTACAAGAATTTCACGTTCCTAGCAACATGCGAAAGCAAGAAATTGAAACATCAAAAACGGCCTCTGCAAAGTGGGCAAAAACTATCAATGTTTACGCAGACTAGTGCGATTTTAGTGTATGAAATTCGAAACTTTTTTTTTTTTAAATTGTATTTTTGAGAAAAATTTAAAAATTTTAGCAGCGACGATGAAGACTATTATGACGCTGAGGAGATAGTCGACCTAGATACGGTACGTCTAAAAATTCAATTTTCATTATTTTTAATGATCAAATCTAACGATCACAATGCTCTTTTGATCAATATTTATAATATTTCTTGAAACCTAGAAAATGTGATTTTAAAAAATTGAGATTTTTACAATTTTCCAGATTCCAAACAACGAGATCGAGGGAGAGTCAACGCCTAACGCACCACGCTACGCCATGTCGCCAAATGCCGCTGGGGTTTCTCCCAGGTAAAATTATAAATCTTTTTCCCTCTAAAATATCGATTATTCAAAGATATTGATTTTCCAAACATTTTTTCTCGTTTTTAATCTCACTCTACATTTACAAAAGTCCTACTTTCAAAATTATCATTGAGGTTTACAGCGAATCTCTTTTATTTTTTGTAAAATTTCTTCAGTGACGAAACAACGTTCGATTTCGGCGACTCGCACGAGAATTTCGACGAGATCTACGACAACGCCGAGGAGCATGATCTTGGTAATGTTTATCAGAATCAGACTTCTCAAAATTCGATCCGCAAATCGATACTCTCAACAAAAATAGCGTGCCATATCGAGAGAAAAAGAGCAAGCCTTTTTTTTCTCTCTCGAAAAAGTGCACTATTTTTCGGCGAGGCGATCTGCGGGGTCGAGTTTTGAGAAGTTTAATCCGAATTTTTAAAAATTGAAAAATCGAATAGGTTTCAACTTTTCCTAAAAATGCATTTTGAAACCCAGCTTTCGCTACGTGATGATGACAACCCGAGGTTTTATTCAATTGAAATAGTCAAATTTTAAATATTTCAATAAAATGCGCTAAGATCAATGAAATAGGTTTCAAAACTAATTATTAAATTTTGAAGGATACGCTTCACTATTCAAAGTAGGTCGGAGGTGATTTGTACCAGAATCTGGAAGTTCCTGCGATTTTGGTACAAATCGCCTAACCCGTTCAAAATAGTAGTACTATCCTCCGGGAAAAATAGAAGTAAAAATGAATTTAAATTTTCAGGGAACGTCCAGCAAGAGCACGGCAGCGTGTTGATGCATTTGCTCAGTCAGGTCTCGATCGGGATGGACCTCACAAAAGTGAGTTATTTTACCAGAAAAGAGCAATTCGTAAATTTCGTAATGACGTGAGGACGTGCGCTATAGCTAGAGATAGGCGAGGGGATGAAGGTAGAGCGAAGCATTGTGGGAAAAATAGCTCACGCCATACGACATTTACGAGTTGTTCCAGAGAAGTTACCAAAACATGCTATCAATTTACGAAGAAGAAAATCTTTTCGCCGAAAATGATACTCATTTTCCCAAGAAGTGGCATTCTATTACCAAAATATGAAAAATTATATTCAGTTATCAACAAATGGCAACTAACCCAAAAAATTTTCAGGTGACTCTGCCGACATTCATTTTGGAAAGGCGCTCGCTGCTGGAGATGTACGCGGATTTCTTCGCACATCCGGATTTATTTGTCGGCACGATTAAGTGCGAAACCCCAGAGGAGCGATTCGTGTAAGTTTCAAACATTTTCGAACCGAACTGTAGGAAATTACTGTTAGCTGAATGTGTACCAAGTTTTGCCTAATGAAACCAGGCGTCTCAAAACTCGACCCGCAAAAACCCACAAATCAACCGATAGAAATAATAGTGCACCTTTTCGAGTGAGAAAAAGAGACGTGCTCTTTTTCTCTCGAAATGGCGTGCTAGTTTTTCTGCGGGTCGAGTTTTGAGAAATCTTATTGCAGCTCCGTAGTACGGTACTACCTGAACGCCTTCTACGCTGCGCGCAAGTCCGGAGTGGCCAAGAAACCCTACAACCCCATTCTCGGGGAGACGTTCCGCTGCCGATACAATGTGCCCGGGGTCAAACCATCGGGAAAGAAGACCACCACAGGTATACCCGACTCTCGCTCTTTAATAAAGGCTACGAGTACTTCTGTCCCACAGCATAAAATGAGTTTATGTCCCAAAGCGAGAGAAAATAAATAATGGTAGAGTGGAGAGAAAAATAGCATTTGGAACATAAGTACCCACTTTTTGGGCATAAATACTCACTTCATTTGTTTGAGACAAGTACTCGCAGTCTTGAATAAATCCTTAGGTTAAACTCAAAGTAATTCGGAAAAGTACCTTAAATCCAATGAAAAGAACCCTAATTGAAATAGTTTTACCATTAGGGTATAGGGCTGGTAGGGGAAATCGAAGGTCTTTATTAATCATTCGGTTTGGGGATAGTACTTTTCCAAGTTGCCTAAACTCAATTCTAAGATTAAAGTTCGATTTGAGGTTAAAATTAACTTTGAGATAGGTATAATTATGAGTGATTTTAGGCCCGTTCCCAGGATCCGATGAAAATCAACTCACCTTTGTCGCCGAGCAGGTTTCTATTTTTAATTTTAACAAATCAACGCAGACAAATTACAGATAGATTTAAAAGCTTTTTAGAGCTTATTCCGAACATTTCTCAATGATTTGATAAGATTCAATTTGTTAGTTAAAAATTCTTTGGCTATGTTTGAAAAAATGATTCTATTAAAGACTTATGAATCTAATTTATTAAGAGCATCTAAAATATGTTTCAAAAATTCAGCTTATTCAATATTTCATCTCATCCTTACTTTTAATTTATTTTGTCTATACATTTTTAAAAACTTTAAACAAAAAAAAATTGAAAATTTTCCAGGTAAGCCACCATCCGCCCGTGTCGGCCTTTTACGCCGAGCACCCTGCCGCGAGGATCTCCTTCAATGCGCATATCTACACCAAGTCGTCCTTCCTCGGACTGTCCATCGGTAAGCCCGAGCAAACAATTGTTAAAAACCAATTTTTGGAAGAAAAAAAATTCTTTTTGAGAAATTTTAAATTTTCTAATAAATAAAAACTACTTTATTAACAGATCATCATTTTATTCAAGTTAATTCGTATTAAAGATTTTTGAAACTTAACGGATTTTGGTATCTTAATTCACGGTATTTTCTGTCAAAATATCAGATCAAACATTGCATTCGAAATTAGCTTTCGTTTAGCTTTTCTTGAAACTCATCAAATCTTATTAGAATTTTATGTACATTTTGGAGCGAATGGATTTCACAACATGAATGCCAAAATTTCACTGCTATTAAAATGTTCTAGAAAGTCATAAAATCGAAAATATTGATTGGTTTGTTTTTTCCAGGAGTAACGAACATCGGTGTGGGCACGGTGACGCTGCACGACTTCGGCGAGTCCTACGACGTGACGTTCCCCAACGGCTATGGCCGTTCCATTATGTCCACTCCTTGGGTCGAGTTGGGTGGAAAGGTGGGATTTTTTAAAATGTGTAATTTAGTTTTATCGCAATTCGACTGAATTTTGTGTGATTTATCCCGATGGAAACGTTCTATTACAAAACCTGATTTCATTCGAAAGTATACAAATTTTGTTGTTTTAACACACATGATTCTTCATTATCTTTTGGTTGGAATAGAACAACAACATCGCCTCAAGGCATTAGAATATTCAACGGCGTTCCAAAACATGCCATTTCTGAAACCGAAAGAATTTCTTTTGAATATTTGAGTTATGGATAATGACACTTGGCTTCTACCGATTAGCCTTTTAATGTCCTTTCTAAATAAGAATTCTTGTGAAACGTATTGAAAATGAAAAATTCACCAAATTTGCAGGTGAACATCTCGTGTGAGAAGACGGGCTACAGCGCGGATATCGAGTTCCTGACGAAACCCTTTTTCGGTGGCAAGCCGCATCGCATTCAGGGATCCCTTTACAGGTTCTTTCATCGTTTAATATTAAAAAGTAGTCGAATCACGTTTTATGTTATCGTCTTTAAAACATTTATTGTTGTTTTTTTTCAATTTCTATTATCGTCACACTTACAATTGAAATACAGTCTAATCGTAATTTATATAATCGTTTTGAAACATTCATTATTTCTTGAAGATTCACATTTATCTATTACTGCTACATTAGAACAAATCCAAAATCCTTCGCTAGGTGAAATTTTTGAAACTTATTCAAACAATTTTGCAGAGAAGGCCAGAAGAAACCGTTCCTGACGATTCGCGGCGAGTGGAACGGTGTAATGTTCGCGAAGGACGAGGCTGGAAATGAGACCGTCTTCATTGACGTCAAGGCCAAGAAGGAGATGAAGAAGGAGTGCGTTCACGTCATGCAGCAGGTGCGCAATTTGAAGATACCTACAAATTTTGAGCCTTTTTGTAAAATGCGTTTTTTCTTTTAAAAAATTTAAATGACAAGGAGTGCGTTCCCCCGTCGTATAGAAAATAGAAATTACTGTAAATTTCGACTTTTCTATCCCCTAGAATTTTTAAAGGCGAATTATTTTGTTAGAATCTCTGAGCAATTCAATAATCTGAAACTTATGCAGAAAGTTTACAACGAAAATGGAGTAATTTTAACATTCGTGTTCTCAAAGTGAATCATCATTACAGAAAAATTCTCTGAAGCATACTATATCATTTTTAAATTGGGATATTTTGAATTTGCAGGGCGAGCGCGAGAGTCGGCGTTTGTGGCGGCACGTGACTGCAGCGCTGTTGCGGAATCGCATCGACATGGCGACGACCTCGAAACGGATGATCGAACAGAGGCAGAGGTACAAAAATTTCGACTTTTAGTTCCCAGAAAATAGGACAAAATTATCTAAAAGAAAAGAATTCTCGAACACATTTTTTAAAATGAATGTTTAATTTTCAGAGCCGAGGCTAAGTCCCGGTTGGAGAAAGCTGAGAAGTGGAAGACCATCTATTTCCACAATCACAGTGACAGGTACGCGAAAATTATACAACAAAAATGGTCAAATTGAAAAGCTTCAATAATTTTCTAAAATTTCCAAGTCTTTTTTCCAGATGGTGGTACGACGACCCGTTGACGAATCGACTGTCGACTGCTTCGTCATCCGTTAACAAATAATCCGATCCACATCGTGTGATCCGCAAAAACTTGGTCCGCACCTGATCCGCATTTCATTCAACACCCAAAAATTCGAAAATGTTCGGAAATAACTATGGACTTTCTAGGACGTTCTCGAACAGTGAGTAACTAATCCGTCAATGATCTTCTTGATCCACCAAAACCAATATCAGCAACAGAATGCGGACCCGTCAAAATAAAATAACATGATTTATTTTCTACTCGAATTTCTTGGATTACTGTAATTTCAACAATTCTCATACCGTAACAGATTTTGAGAGATTTTTTGGATTACGGCAATCCTTACCTGGAATCTATGAATCGTAAAAATTGTCCCTATCTTTTGCTCACTTTTTTGATATCCTTTATTTTTTTTTATCTTTCGCTTTATTAGAGAATCAATTTCTAAAACATTCCAGATCCCTTTATTTCTAGAAAACATGCAAGATTTTTATTTTACTTTTAGGGTCTAGTCTTCTAAAACATTCTAGAAACAAGCTAATTTTTATGTAATCGTAGTGTCTACTGCTCTAAATTATTCAGTTTTATCTTACTAGTTACTGTATCCTGACTATCAAAAAAGGGACGGGACTTGTATTTTTGAAAGTCGGAGTTTTTCTACGGATTTTTCACTCGATTTCGGATTTTCTTTTCCTTACGAAGTTTTATCGGCCATGATCATGATTTCTCGGACGTTCTGTGGTGAATTTTCTCTTTTCGCGAAAAATGAAATTAGCCGTACTCTTGAAAAGTCGCCTTGAACTTGATTCTCCACCGATTTTCGGGCTGAAAAACGACAAATCTCATTTTTAATTCTTGGTTTTTATCCTTTTTGCCTGGTCGATTGTTCGATTTTATCCTGATTGTGATATTGCGTCATTTCTGATTTTATCTCTCGAATTTTCCTTTTTCCTGAAAAATTCTGTGCTTATGATGGCTATTTTCAAAGCTCACTTCTATGAAAAATGTATCAGTTCTATGAATTCAAAAATATTTTTGAGAAATTATTGATTTTTCTCGGTTTAGCGTCGTATAGTTGTTTGAAGCCACTAACCATACCTTTGCCTTTTATGCTAATTTTTAGATTTTTTTGTGTTTTCACCTTTTGCACTTGCACAAGTTGTAAAAAGTCATCGGTTTTTCAAAGAATTGATGAATTTTACAAGTTCTGAGGGAAACATCGGCGAAAAACCGCTTATTTAGCTGCTTTTTGAGGTAATTACCCCAATTAATGTTGTGACTTGTCAAATAGTCGAGTTCAATTTGGCGAGAAGCGAAGACGACCGGTGATCAATTCGACAACAATCAGTTCAATTCGAGTTCGAACGCGAGGGAAACGAGAAAAATGATTGGACAATTGAACTTTGCAGAAATAATTCAAGACAGTTTGCTGAGAGATTTGTTTTATCAGTGTGCAAAGTTTTGGAAAAATCGAAGTCAATTTAGAGTATTCCATAAATTCAACCGATTTGGAATGTTTATTTTTGAATCAAAAACAAATTTTGCTATCTTTCGATAGTTCAAGATCTTAGAAACTCGATGAACACATAACTCGTAAAATCTTCAAGGATTCTATTTCTAAAGTTCGAAAACCATTCCCAATATTCTCAAAGATTTATTTCATAAATTCACCTTTTGTTCGATTCTACCTGAAACGCCCCACTCAAAATATTTGCTTTTTCTTCAAGATTTATTTATTTGCTCAGATCCTGGAAATTTGCATCGGGACGCGCGGGTTTCCGATTGGAGCGCGGCTGCCACGGGCTTTCTCGACAAAGGACGAAATGCATCACGACGGCTCTTGACCCACAACGATTATTCCCAACCAGGCTAGCCCAGGGAACGTTAATAATTCCCGAGCGCTAATGTTTCTGAGTTTCAAGAGAAATCTGTCTGAAGGCTGTCTTTTCCCTTAACCTCTTCCATATCCCATGCTATTTCTCTTGCTCAAATTAGAAAAGTAGGTTTTAACTTGTATAGTTTCCTTATGGAGAAGACTAATTTTTCTCGGTTAATTTCAATTCTCCTCCCCAATTTTTAACCCACTTTTTCAACGTTTCAAGTACATAATGATACCTAGCCGGAAAATTAGCCCTCGAGATTTCAAGCTATATTCGAGTCTGACCTTGCCCAGGGCAAATTTAGACTTACTTTACCCCAATTTTTATTGCGGGTTTTTAGAACATGTCTATTAAAAAGCCAGGAACTAATTGTAAGGACATAAGGTGTATTTCCTGTAAAGTAGATTTTTCTAAATTCGGAAGGAAAAAAGAACTATTACTCGAAAATGGTGACCTTTACTCGACCACATACCATTTCATGAGATTTCATAAAGGGTGTCGGGGTTATTGTAATCCTTTCTGAAAATTGATGTGACATTTTGATTTTCAAATTTTTTGATAAGTTACAGAAAAAGGTCTTTTAGAAATGGAATTTCAAGACCGCAGTTATTTGAGTGACGGCCTTTATTAGCAAAAAAATTCCTAGGAAAAGAATGAATGCGATATTAAACATTCTAAATCTAGGGTCTGAGAAAATTAGAATTTTAGAAAAGTTGTTTACGAGCTTCCTTATTTTTACCCCAAAATTTTCTCGAAATTAGTGATATTTGATGGTTTTTTATCGCCTTCCTCGAATTTTGCCCTAAATAAGGTCAAATTTACCCGACTCTCTAGGTCGAATTGAGCAAAAAGAGTACACCGAAAGGTAGAGAAAAACGATGCAGAAAAAGAAAGAAATATTGAAATAAAGAGTGAGAGAGAAAGAGACCGTGTTTTGTATGGTTATACATTATTTCAATAAGGAAATAGTCATACTCTCTTCCTCTATTATTTTTCCTTGTAGAGTGAGAATTTTTATTTTACTCGAGTCTATGTTTCCTCTTTCTCAGCGCTATTTCGCGTTCTTTTATTCTTTTTCGAGTTTCTCTTTCTATCTTTTTCTTTCTGTTTCTTCTCACTCTCTCGATTTGCCTGTTATTCCCAAACTCTATACCTTTAGGGTAGATTCAAGGTAAAGAGGGTTCCTTACTCTCGTCGCATCATTCAGTCTTACAGACCATACTTGAGACTATGGCTTGCTCAAGAATAGACCTCAAAGCAGGCTGGCATAAATCCATTCAAATTTACTTTATCCTCTTGCGCAAATCTTCCGCAGCCCACAAAGGTTTAACCGCTCCTTGTTTACTTATTCTGCAACATTTCGAACGTTCAATGGACGGTTTGTATCAATTCTCCTGGAATTATTTCGATTTGTTTTATTAATTCCAAAATTCTGTCAATACCCAATTACTCAACTAGATTTCCTTCTTTTAATCAATGAAAATTGAAACTTATCCTTTTTTCGAACTTAATAAAAATATTTCCTTTTATTTAGCTACTAAAATTTGCATTTTCCCTGCGTTATTTGATAACTTTTGAAACTTATCTATTTCTCAAAAATCGGATTTAAACATTTATTCTAATTTTTTCGACTCAATTTCGACGATCGATGGTCTTCCCGTCTCATTCGATCCTGGGAATTAGCCTGGCCAAATGGTGGCTGCTCGGCTCGATTACTATAGCTACCGTAGTCCATGGCTCGTCTCCACCAGCCCTAGATAATGGCATAATGGGTTAGCGAATTGTGGAGATTTCTCAAAAACAAGAAAAAAACAAATTGAACTCTCCTATTACCCGTCTGTTTTGGGTAATTGGATTTTGTGTCAGTGTTTTTGTCAATAGTTCATAAATAGTTCCCGAGAATGGATTATTTTACTTTTGAAACGGATTTTTTCAAAACCATTTTCAGACACTCCTATCGTCGAGTGCTTGGAGGACAAGATTCGATTGCGAATGAACACCCAGGTACTAGATTCGTTTAAAGAATGAAAATTTAAACAAAAAAACCCCCATTCCAATATGATTGAAACTCGGATTCCAGAGGCCGTTTCATGGTCGGATTTTCGTGAAGGGTCTGTCAGCCAAAGCGGGCTGCTCGCACAACTACATCAACAATTCGGGCACGAAGATCATCTATGAGCTCGATAATGGCGCCTGCAATATGCGGAGAAGGAGGATGGTGGGACTTGCTTCTAGAAAATTTTAATTTTGAACAAAAAATCCGATTTTCGAATTTTCAATGAGCAGAAAAATCGTGTTTTTACATAGGAATCATATAATGAATTGGACAATAATAGTTTTCTTCTCTAAATATAGTTTTCATGTTCTCATGATACCTACTTTGATACATTTTTTAAATAGAAAATGATCACTTATTCTTTTTCGGGCTATAAAGGCTTGTTTTTTTCCCACACCAACTTGAACTTATACTACTTCTAAAAGCTGCAACTTTTCCTCTGAAAAAATCGTCTAAATTAAAAAAAAAAACAATTGGAAATGAAAAATTTCAGGCCAATGACGCTCAGCGGGGCGTGGAGACTTCTTTGACTATCATCGTTTCGTTCCACTCTACATTTATCACTCAGGTACGGATTTAGCAAAAATATGCTAATTTCTAAATAAAGAGGGGATTGAGATCAAAAATGATTTTAAAAATAAAAAAAAACAATTTCAGGTGGACAAAGCATTCCGAACCACATGCTTCTATATGGAGGGGGATCGAGTCGTTACGAATCGCATTGACGTTAGGTGCGAATTGTTTATTTAATTTAAATTTTAAAAATGGAATATGTTTCATAAATATACTGGAGATTTAGACTTTTCGAAATCAATATTATTTTGTAAACGACTCTTGTGAAAAGAATTGATTAGATAGGGTTGAAAGAAAGTGTGTTTGAATGCTATTCTTCTGACCTGTAGTACGGACTTCAAAATCATCAAAATAAAATTTCGTTTTATTGAGTATTTATTGTATCGAAAATTTCCTTTTTGCCGATATTTCTTGCCTTTTAGTTTTCCAAATGTTAAGACGTTTTTCACCGCAAAAATTCGGTCATCATCATCTCTCGTCGTCCCGTTATTAAGGATAGTAATTGCAAACACTGACTGGAATACATTCGCCGCATAAGGGGGATATTTGTGGTGGAAAACGTCTGTAGCTTTCTTTTGAAAAAGAATAAAATTAGAACAAAAAAGTAGAATTTTAAATTTTCAGCAATCTGCCCACGACCGACTTGCTTGATTCCGCCAAAATGCCCCAGTGCACGTACAGCGTTCGCAAGGACTCGCCCAATGGGCCATTGGTAAATCGATTCTTGAAAAATTCCAACGTTTTTGAAATGCTTCAAAAAATCTAAGACTGATTGAATAGAATAAAAACATCTGAAAAGAAATTATAAATTAAAAAAAATAAAATCATGATGTATGTTTCAAACTTTTATCTGATCAAAATGGTGATCATCTCTTTTTGTTCGGTTTTCATAAAGAAAACGTGAAAATCAATCTTTCGAATGCCTAATAAGGTCACTAATTTTTACAAGGTCAATAGTTCGTACGTTTCATGTCCGTTTAGTCTGTTTTGATTGACCCGAGAAAAGTACGGTACTTGAAAATTCTCCTTTGCTCTCTCGAAAAAAAACCTACTATTTTCGGGGGGAAAAAATGTTTGCAAAAACGCCAAGGTCTCTATTAGCAAGGGCAGACAAACTAAACAAACCGTTTCGTGCAAATGGATGCTTTTGTGAAGTATTAAACCATAGAAATTTGTCGAACGAAGAAAATTGTTTAAATTAATTTTTTCAGGTTCAATTCGCGAAAGTTGGAGAGCCCGTGTTTCACGTATGGACGTGCGATAGCGGTTAGTTGATTTCAGATATTTGGACGTTTTCCACCGCAACAATTTGGTCACATCATATCTCTCATCGTCCCGTTATTAAGGATAGTAATTGCAAACACTGACTGGAATACATTCACCGCATAAGGGGGGATATTTGCGGTGGAAAATATGCCAACGTTTGGTTGATTTTCGAAATGAAAAACAAAACTGATCACACACTGAAAATTCAAACAATCGTACAAGTTTATAATTTTAATCTAGTTGTTTTGAAAAAGTAAGAATTACAAATCCAAAATTCCAACGTTTGGTTTTTTTTAGTTTCCGAGTTCGCCAAAATTTAAAATCTCAAAATTTTAGAAGCCAAAAGTTCTAATTTTTCTAGACTATTCAAAGAATAAAAATGCAGAAGTTGCAGACATCTTCCAAATGTTGGTCCATAGCTGCTTCGTGGACGACGGTAACGGCGAGGAGCGACGGTCGCTTTTGGACGAAAATGGGTTGGTTCTAGGAAAAAAACTTCCAAAAAAAATCGTTTTTATACAATTTATTGCAAAAATAATATAAAATTCATCAGAAACATTGCCGAATAGTAACATTTTCCAAGATAAAAGAAAGATATTTTTGCTAAAGATAAAACAATCAAAAGTCAAGCTCTCTTCCAGCTGCGCCATCGACCCGCTCATAATGCCCGATCTGACGTACAACAAGCAGAACAACATGGCCTACGCTTTGTTGAACGTGTTCAAATACGCCGACAAAGTGACGACCTATTTCCAGTGCGCCGTCAGCACATGTCTTTCGTCCGAGATACTCTGCGAGGGAAGGACGGTTAGTTGTGCTTTGTCATATTCTTGATTGATAAGAAAGTCGATATATTCATGCAGAGCAATTAGAAATCGAATTCGGAGCGAAATAGTGAGTCACGCAGGACAAAAACGAGACGAATAACGTAATTTTTGAATATCGACTTTCTCTCCAATCAGCGATACATAAATTATAAAATGCGAATTCTGATTTTTTAAAGATTTTCAGCCAAAATTGTTAGACGGAATTTAAAAAAAGATGTTATTTTGGTAAAACTGTCGTCTATATCTATCGAAGAAAAGTTTTCAGTAATTTTATAAGAAATTTCGGAAAAAAACATCTTAATCTTAAAAAAAATAGCATATTTCAAGTTTCAGCCTCCTCACTGTGGGCCGGGCGGCAGCCTGCAAGAATTGGCCTCCTCTTCCAGAACGAACCGAGTCGCTCGTGAACTGCAGAAGAACGGCCGGCAGCATGTAGGTTTCAGAAAATCTTAAAAACCAAATAAAAAATTCCTAAACAGTAAGTAACCCGCTGGCTATCGTATCGGCTAAATGAAGTGGCAGGTTGTGTGTTAAAGCGCTGTCGCGGGGAATATGCACATATTGCGCGTCACGACTATACGCGAGGGAGGTTAAAGTGCAGGAAAGGAGAGTCAGTGGGAGACAATCGAGATAACTACGCAATTTCCTCTGCCTCTCGCCTTTTCTTCTTATTTTTCAACGCACGATCTGTTAATTCGTTTGACCACAACAACATCTTTGCTTATAAAATTGGAAGAAAAAAACTACAATTGAAAGAAGCATCACAATTTTTGTATTTTTTCCCGAAGTTCTCATTTTATAAAATTGTCAAAGGGCAACAACGTATCAAAAGACAGAAAAATATTAAAATTATGTTTTTGAAACATACCAAGACTAAGATTTTTCGAAAACTAAAACACATTGAAATTGAAATCAGCGTTACAAATTTTCGACGTTTTTAAGTATCAACTGAAGCTAGCATCATATCAGAGGACAAAAATAGATATTTCGAACATTTTTGAAACATACAAAAATCTTCTTTTTTAATTTCAAAGATATTGATTTTTCCAGAATCGCTCCACTGACAACGACCACTTCACGATGAACACGATGGACCTCGCCACGCAGAAGATCACCATCCTCGACTTGGATGACCCAAAGAATAACGACGCGGAAGAGGGTGTGTTGGTTTTCCTCAATTTTCAGAAACAAAATGCACAAATATCGATCTTTCCAAAAATTATGAATCTTCTTTCCAGAAAAAATCAGAAAATCCTAAAACGTATTGATATGCTTCTCGAAAATTTGAAGCCTAAAAATACTGTTTATTCTAAACAAATGAAAAAAAGATCGGTTTATCGTTTTTTGTTGTAAACATCGGGCTTCTCTTTTCGAGAGTGCGTTCGAATAGGAATCCGTTTTTACAACAAACAAATTAAAAGATAATAATTTGAAGATGATCATTCCAAATCTAATATGGTAGCCAGTCCCCGTAAAATGGAATTCAAAAAGTCCCCAGACGATGGAAATGTACTCTGTTTGTCTGCGGGTGGTATGGCATTGACTATCTTTGGCATATTCCTGGTTATTCTGGCCCTATCGGTCGGTATTCTATTGCTAGTACGGAGGATATTCTTGTCCGAAAAGTGGAAAACTAGACAGACCTACTAAACACTATCCTCAAAAATGGCTAGGACACAAATTGCAATCTGGTGCATGGTTCTGTTAAAACTTGATGAAAAATGATCATCTTGTGATAGAATTATGAAAAATCGACCACTTTCAAGATATCGTATTCAGAAAAAATTAATTGCGAACCTTGATATTCGATTTTTTTCTGAATACGAAAAGTAAAACTTCATTTTCCTTTGTTTAAAAAAGTCGGTTGACCCTAATTTCACTAATTTATTCTTCCCGAGAAATTGTTTGAAATCCAAAATATCGTCCGATTTTACTCTTTCCTAAAACCTACTCAAACATTCCAAATCCATGCATATTCATTTCTTTCATTTCCCTATGTTTACCTAAACCGAAGAATATTGAGGACTGTAGAGGATTCTAGCTCCATGATGAAACATAGCACTTTTCCTATGATAAAGAGTAGAATATGAAAATCGATTGATATAATTTTAAAAAATAGAGCAAGTGTCCTTTACAGTATCCCATCTTTAAAGTCACGCAGGGTGTTCTCTTTCATACTTGTTCTTGCCCATTATCTTGACAGCATTTCCAAATTTTAGGGTTTTTGGAAATATCCACTGTTTTCATAGCCTATTTTTCAACACGTGATTAGAAAATTCCAAAAACCCTGTTCCGAACATTCCAGAAATGACCTTTACCTGACAAGGAAAAATACTTAAAAATCGACAAATTAATTAGCTTTAAAATGACCAGTTAACTTTAATTGCCCATGATGATTAATTAATTGAATAAATTGACAAATTAATTATCTTACCAATTTTTATTAGATAGCATGAGGTTTAGTGGTGGTGGTGCAAGTTTTACAAACCACAAATCAGTAGGAAGAGGAGACAAAGAAGGAAAATGGGACGAGGTTTGTAACAACAAAAAATTTTTTAAAAAAATTATCGATTTACCTAAAAATTGCACCTACAAACCAAATCTCCCATTTTGGTAGGGTAAGAGCACAAAAGAGTGACCCTTTTTGGCAAGGCTAAGTACGGTAGATAGCAGGGTAATTTCTAAAAACGTTGAAAAACCATTTATAAAATTTGCAAATGATACCTGCTAAATACCTAGTTATACGCGATGTGTGATGATGGGTTTGAAACAGGGGTGGGCCGGAATTCCAGTTGTGAACATTTTAAAATTCCATTTTGGTCCACTCCTGAGTTGAAAGAGACTTCTTGGAGAAATTAGGTAAGCTCAAAAATCGGCGAAAATTTTTCGAGTTTCCAATAAGCCAAAAGAGAGGAAACGGGCTTGAAAGGAAGGAGAGAGCGAGACGGACGGTCCCAGGGATACTGTCGGTCGGTTCAGCATGGCTGAAAACTTGTGGGTTTTCATGCTTTTTTGAAAGATTCAACAAATTTGACTACCTATATTCTCAGACGGATATTAGAGGTAGTTTAGGGTAGGGAGTATAGAAAAAAGCAAAAAAATCTGTAGTTACAGCCAGCCATCTGTGTCTGTAAATACAGGAAACCAAAAAAATTTATCTCAAAAGAAATGAAAAACTTTTTTTTAATTGAGAAAAATAAGGAAATAGATTTTTTACGAAAATATTTAAAAGAAGAATAGACCTGGAAGAAAATATTGGACTCGGTCGGGGTGAGCGCCAGCAGCTTATGAACCAACACCGTCCAACGGTTACTCAGATAGCTTGGCGAGCAGCGCTCTGGACAACAAATCTTGATATGTTTTTTTCCGAAATTTGTTTGAGTGGTGTCATGAATTTAAATAATTTCAAGATTCACTTTGAATTGAGTTTTCTTGTAACTTATCGAGTTTTTTAGTTAATTTACTTGCCCAATTCAATAGAGCCTTCCAAAATTTTCCAAAAGTACACATTTTTCCAACTCACCTGGCATCTCACTTTCTACGGGCGTATGCGCGCGGTGAGCACAGTAGTTGGGCTCCTGGAAAGCCAGCGTTTTTTCTCGGTCGTAAAAATTAGATCCCACAAGACTGTTGCGAGTGAGCCTGGGTCGATGCGTGTCGTCGTCATTTTCCTTGTAACCGATCATCGCAAGGAAGTCCGCGTCCGATGTCGTCGAATCGTAGATCGTTATTAAGTCGGGCGAAGGAGCTTGCTCCAATGAACAACTGGAAAATTTACACCTAGAAGATTCTTGGAGATCTAGAAAATCTGGTATGAAATAGGCGAAGATGATCGCCATGCTGATTCTTTGAGCATTAAGGATTTGCTGATTTAGGTCAGAAGTTAAGAAAAATTGATATTTTTGGATTGGATTTTGAAGGATGTATTTTTCGGTTTCGTGAATTTTAGGATCTTTGAAAATCTTCTTGATCGACGTAATTCCCTTACCAGAGTATGTTATGGTGTGCGCACGGGACGTAGTTGACGAACAGGTACGTGCTCTCAGAGTCGACGAACACATATTCTCCTAAATTTGTTCCGCATGATTTTCAAATTGTCCCGCATACTAACCCGCGTAGCGGACCTCGATCGCGCGCCCGTTGATGCGCGTCTCGCGCGTCACCGCCATGTTCGGATGCACCATGTAGACCACGTTCGTCGACGGACAGAACTCGGAACCGGGGCGCGGAGCCTAGAAAATGTGGACATTTTTGGAATCTGAACAGCTCCTCAAAAATCCCGATCAGTTCATGAGATATCTGCTAGTCTTTCTTCTGGGACTCCTTTCTTAAGACTCCAAAGTTGTTCAGAACTTGCGGATCATCACTTTCGAAGCTTTGGTCTTCGTCCAATTGCTGGTTGGAAGAAGATTGTTCCGGTTGTTCGGCAATGCTCTAGGACAATTTACCAGTCGATCCTCGAGACTTTGCTGGAGGCGTTCGTGGGCGAGAATGTTGAGCGACAGGTGGGCGACAGAGAATTCGGACGAGAGCTCATCGAGCAGCGACGGGAGCGGTTGGCCACTTGACAACTGAAATATGTGCGGAGCAGGGTTCTTATGCGAAAAGTATGTTTTGATGCGGAACAAACCTGCAGAAGTTGACAGGTACTGTTGCTGGTGACGGACGTCTTCGTGCTGTTCAGCTTGTTGTCGCCTGCAGCACTGAGTTTCGCCTGAAAATCGTGCGATTTGTTTGCAGGTGAAAAATCCTGACCCCGCCCATTTCATTGACTATTCGGCATATTTTCTAGAGGAATCATCAATTTCAGCCGGATTTTTGAGAATGTTCTAATTAAAGTTAGGTTTTGACTTCAGATTCTGTCACCTTAAGATGACGATAACGAAGATAGAGTCTGTTGTCATGCTTATCGTTCCAGACCTTCTCAGACAACGCGGCTGCCTTCTTTCTGGCTTGTGCGCGTTTGCGTCGCTCCTCGGTGAAATCGAGTCCATTGCCGTTCTTGTTGTCGCTCGCTGCCTTCGAGGAAGTGAGCCACACAGCCAATGAGACAGACATCCAGAGGACAGAGCAGAGAATGGTCGAGATGAAGAGGAAGTGCTAAAAATTCAGGGATTTTTCTACTTTTTTCTTTGTAATCTTGTTCATGTCTCGGCTATCGTGTAGGTAAGTCATAAGTGATTTTGTTAATCTTGGTCTGGATCGGTAATTAGGATAATCCATAGATTTTCTGGTTACCTATGATATAGGCAAGTCAGGAATCAGTGCTCGATGGTGGTGAGCGGTCGTCCGGGGCCGTGTTGGTGTGACGGCAACGGTCGATGAATCGGTGCGATGATGGTACGGGGGCGAAGAGTAGCGGCGATTTGCCGCTAGTGGAAAAAACGCCACCTTCCAGATCGGCCGAAACGTCGGTAATGCATCTCTCGGGCAATGGTCGTAGAAGCAGAGCGATAGGTCCATTATGCATGCTGATTTTACCAAGACAGAAGTTGATTTTTTACGAAAAAGTATCCATATCGAGTGAGGTCGGACCTATCGATATCTCCCTGATTTTCTGTGGAAATGTCCTAGTAGGGTTACATCTGAAATTCGAGAACAGAGCTCGCTTTAATTTAACCTATTTCCGTGTTACTCTCTGACTCTGGATTTGATCAAGTTATTCTTTTCAAACTTTTTCCTCTTTTTACTTTGCATGTCTTTTTTCTCACTCGAAAAAATGCACTTCAAATCTGAAAGCATTTCTAAGAACCATTCCACGAATAACTGTAGCAAGGGCCGGACAATTGCAAGTGTTTTTTCACACATGTGCCAATCCGGGTATATCGATCACCCACCGACACTGTGGCTACTCCTTAGATGGAAGGGGGCAGTACAATTCAATAGCGACGATGGTTACATATTGAAACCTTTATTTACTACAGGACAAAACTGGAAAAATCAAGCTTAGAAGACTAACTACTCTCTCCCTGCGACTCCCTCCTTGATCTGTCCAGGAGAGAGGGAGAGAAATAAAGATAAAGACGTGTTTTCATTACACTTTCTAATGCAGCGTCTCACAAGTTCAAGTTAAGGTAAATTTCGATTTTTTCAAACTTCAGACAGCTCTGCTTTTAATATTTATTCAAATAAAAACTTTCTACTCTCTCTTCCTCCTGATCTTTTTTCATTTGAATGCGAGCAGAGGTGCTAGTGGACCCGGTCCGACCCGCGTTTTTGCGGGTCGGGTCCGAAAAATTCGGACCCACCAATACCTCTGAATGCGAGATGACATTTTGGATGGGATTCGAAATTGAGCAGATTATTGTTCAACCAATTAAAAATTCCTAATCATTTGTCTAAATTATTATTTTATGATAAGATTCTTTCTTGCAAAATATTCACGTTGCTATTCTCTTATCAATTCTCATTCAACATAAAAACTTGTTTTATTGCTCCTAATGATTATTGATTTTTTTTATTCACTTACGCATGAGTGCAGGATTTATTTATTTCCTCAATCAGTATAAATTTTTAATTAAAAACTTAAAGAATAAAATGGCCTATATCGGCATCGACTTGGGGACAACATATTCGTGCGTTGCTATTGTTGAAAATGGGGCCCGTAAGATAATTTTTGATGATGAGGGTGAATTTTGATATATCATTTTCAAAGTAATGAATTGTTTAGGAAAAAATTTTATTCCATCTATAGTTTCTTTTGGTGACAAAGAAACTCTGGTAGGTAATCCAGCTCTGAATTATCATGATTTATCAAGTGTTCTCTACGGTTGGCTTAACGTTTCTGCTGATCATTTATTAGGTAATCTTTTGAAGATTCAAAACGACTTCTTGGATGGAAATTTATGCATAATTTGCCAATTGCGGAGAATCGTTTACTTTGGACATTCAATTTGGACACACGAAATGTGAGTAAAGTATTTTTCAATAGAAGCCCACCCGACCTGTTGACTTTGTCAGTCTCCTTAAAAATCTATCCAGGATTATATACCAGGCATTTTCTAAAAATACAGATACGGATCTAAATTATCCATCTCTTCATAGGGTCAAATTTTGATTAAAAATGAATAGCTTTGAGAGTTTAAAGTCAAAAGTTAAGATAGATTTTATTATAGATCTTACGGTATTTAACCTCGGCTAATTTAGGATAAAGTGGGATATGTTTTGAATAAAGGAAAACCTAATGAAAGATTCGTGACGCCCGAAGAAGTTTCTGCTGAAATTTTGAAGAAAATAAAGGCCAATGCTGAGGTTCGATATTTTTATATTTTGAAAGATAATGATTTTAATATTCAGAGATATATTGGAAGTCAAGTGACTGGCGCAGTGGTCACAATTCCAGCTAATTTTCAAGAAAGTCAAATAACTGCAACAAAACAAGCTGTTGAAATGGCTGGACTTGAATTGAAGCTATTGATTGACGAGCCAACAGCGGCGGCAATTGCTTATAATGCTGAAAAGAAATTGGATGATTCAATGATAATGATATTCGATTTTGGTGGAGGTAAATGGTTATTTTATTATAATTTTCCGTACAATTCATTTATACGCAGCTTGATTAGAAGAACTTTTATGCATTCGATTCGGAAAAAGTAATAATGTAAACAACATTATTTAGGAACTCTCGACATTAGCATATGTGAAATAAAGAATGGAAAAATCAAGATTAAGGCTGTGAAAGGAGATGAACACCTGGGTATATTTTTTCATATCATGCGAATAATTTCTTGTATCAGGTGGGCAGGATTTCGACGGGATAATCATGAATTATGCGCATAGAGAGTATATGCGATCATCTAATAACGAGATGTTTTTAAATCCTCGTCTAGCTAAACGACCAAGAAACGAATCTGAAATGTCTAATAGCGAGATTTTTGCGAATCCTAGTCTAACTAAGCAGCTAAGAAGTAAGTGTAGGAAAGCAAAAGAATCACTATCTTTCACAGCTACTGAAATAAACATCCATGTAAGTAGTTAACTTAGTGAATAGTCTTAATTTGTTAGATTTAGTTAGACGTTTATAATGGACCAGATCTGAACGTAAAATTAACTCGTACAGAGTTCAATAACTTATGTGATAGACTAATTACAAAGGCAATGGAATTAGTGGATACGGCGTTGAATATGGCTCGTATTTTTGTTAAAGATGTCGATCATGTGGTCTGTTTTAATGTTTTCAAATCAACCCTAAAAGACGGCTAACTTATCATCTGTATATGATTTAGATTTTAGTAGGTGGATCGACTAGAGTTCCAGTCATACGGGATCTTCTGGGAGAGAAATTCGGGAAAAATAAACTAAGGTTCAACATACATCCAAATGAAGCGATTGTTTTTGGAGCAGCTATTTTGGCTGATGCTATTGAAGTAGAAATTAGCATACTGCGAATATTTAAATAAAATATTCTAGAAGAAAAAGCAGATTCCATTGATTAATAATATAATGGTTGAATTATTCTGGAATATCAATAATTCGGATAAAATCCTGTTTTATCGTAAGAAATTATGTTAAAAACTAAATAAGAGACTTTGAAACGATTCGTAATAACTTAGTTTGTTATCAAAATAATGGTGAAAGTGAAGGAACAATATGTTTGTTTAATTCATCTACCTGCTCAGTAGAAAAGATAGCAAAGTTTCACAATTGGTATTGGCCACTTGAAGTAGCAACTACACAGAATAAAGTAAACTATTATGTTCGTTATTTTGAATAATTCAGGCTTTAGATTTTTGGAATTAACAGCGAAAATGAAACATTTGAAATATATTATTTGAATACTAGACGAATTTCAAGAGGTCTGCTCAACAAACCCATGAATTATCGATTCAAAGAATTTTGCAGGTCCAGATCCTCCTGAATGGCGTAAAAATGCATCTGTAGCTTATTTCAAAGACAAATTGTATTATTTGGGTGGAACGGATCCTAAAACAGGGAAGTCTACGAATCAAGTTGATGTAAGAAGATCGAATGAAAGTCCATGAAATAATTTATTCAGGTTTTAAAAGACGGAAAATGGCAAATAGGACCTGAGTTTCTTTTTCCAACTGGTTTTGCTCAAGCAATAATATGCGATGAAATTTTATACGGTCACATTATAGCATATTCATTATTGTAATTATCGATATTCAGTTATTGATGATTGGAGAAGTAGAAAGATATATCGACTGTCAGACGATGAACGAGAATGGATTGAAATTGGAGAGATTCCAGAAAGACGACTTTATTTCGGAGTTGCATCGCTAAATGGAAAAATTTATATAACTGGAGGACTATAGTCGTTAATTTTGTATGATAAATAATGTATCATTATATATTTAGTGGTACTAACTCATCGGAATCCTGTCTGTGTTTCGACCCCTCAGCTCCAGTTGACAGTCGATTTTCTCGAATTGATTATATGGATTATAGAAGACATCATCATTCGTCCATTGTCGCTAACGAGAAATTGTATGCAATTGGAGGGTGAGCTGAGATGTTCATATCTCTATGCGAAACATTTGTTAATTTAGATTTCGAAATACTGAGATAAGAAATGATCATTCTTCTTCGTCAATAAACTTCTGTGACGCTATTGAAGAATACTATTCACAAAAGAATCAATGGGAAGAAGTCGGAAAAATTAATTTACAGATTGGTGGAGACAATTCATTCGATGATTCATATATAATTTTATGTTATTGTAAGAAATTATGTTGAAACCTAAGTAAGAGACTTTGAAACGATTCGTAATATTTAGTTCGTTATCGAAATAATAATATTGATAAATATGAAGGAAGAATATGGTTGTTCAATTCATTTACCTGCTCAGTCGAAGAGATTGCAAAATTCCACAATAGTTATACGTCACATGAAGTAGCAACTACACAGAATAAAGTAAACTATTATGTTCGTTATTTTGAATAATTCAGGCTTTAGATTTTTGGAATTAACAGCGAAAATGAAACATTTGAAATATATTATTTGAATACTGGACAAATTTCAAGAGGTCTGCTCAACAAACCTATGAATTATCGATTCAAAGAATTTTACAGGTCCAGATCCTCCTCAATGGCGTAAATGGGCATCTGTGGCTTATTTGAAAGATAAATTGTATTATTTGGGTGGAACGGATCCTAAAACAGGGAAGTCTACGAATCAAGTTGATGTAAGAAGATCGAATGAAAGTCCATGAAATAATTTATTCAGGTTTTAAAAGACGGAAAATGGCAAATAGGACCTGAGTTTCTTTTTCCAACTGGTTTTGCTCAAGCAATAATATGCGATGAAATTTTATACAGTCATATTATAGAATTTTCATTATTGTAATTATGGATATTCAGTTATTAATGACTGGAAAAGTAAAATGATATATCGATTGTCAGACGATGGACGGGAATGGATTAAAATTGGAGAGATTCCAGAAGAACGATATTATTTTAGAGCTGCCTCGCTGAGTGGAAAAATTTACATAACTGGAGGACAATAGTCGTTAATTTTGTATGATACATAATGTACTATTATATATTTAGTCATGGTAAAGTATTAAATTCCTGTCTGTGTTTCGACCCCTCAGCTCCAGTTGACAGTCAATTTTCTCGAATCGCTGATATGAATTGTGCAAGACAGGGTCATTTGCTTATTGTCGCTAAAGGGAAATTGTATGCAATCGGAGGGTAAGCTGAGATTTTGCATATCTTCATACGAAATATTTGTTAACAGATATAAAAAAGATAGTAATAAAAATTTTTGCAATTCAATCGAGGAATACGATCCACAAACGAATAAATGGAGGAAAGTCGGAGAAATTAACATAAAGTAAAGCTTGATTATAATAATCTCAGATTTCATATAGAACTTTTCTTTTATTCAATAAAATTAAATGATAATTTAATTTCGATGCACATGATACAGACAACTCTCAAAGACATCCAAAAGTGATGAGGGAAAATTGTAACTGGAACAAATATTCCTTTTAATCAGGGCTATCGGAACTGTCTGGAAGTTCAGTTCAAATTCGTTTTTTCGAACTTCAAACAGCTCTGATTCTGTCATTTACTCTCCATTGCTTGCGACAATGTCATTACCAGAAAATTTAATTGTTTTAAATCCAACCGAATAAATTCAAGAAAAACAATAAATAATTGATAGCATATCGAAAATTAACCAATTTATGCTAAAACACCTCTCGAAAATATTCATTCTGAAGTGAGTTATCCGAAAAGTACTATAATTAGTGTTCATTTTCGAAACAAGTGTCTAAAAATTTGTAGTCCTAGTCAAAATATGTTTATGTTTATTCAGTTCGAAATATGACGATTTAGACGTCGAGATTTGTCCAATTTAGACTGGCATTATTTGAGTTGAGATACGGTATCTGAAATTCACATTTTTAGGTTGAAAAATCGATCTTAGGATAGGAAATAGAAGAAATGATTGTAGAAAGGTAAGTATGAAAGATAAGGCGGGATGACCGTTTATAAAAAAAAAAAAGGATCTGGGACAATTTTGCAATTGTCCGGATCCCTTGTCAGTTGTTCTGGCTATTCATGGAATATCTCTTTACATTTTTGAAGACATTCCATTACCGAATTGAATCGATTTCATTCTTATAAAGATTTATAAGGATCAACAAAAATCGATAACAACAACAATGGTCAAGAGTCAACAAAAATCCTAGTTCAAAAGTCTTGGATTCCAAAGTCAATTTTCAGTTAAAAATCCCTTTTTCGTGAAAATTTCATTGAAATCATCTCAAAGTAAATAATTTGCTGATTATTTTTCCCTAGAAATTCAAATTTTGCGGGAAAATTATCTTTGAAACCCTATTAAAGCTCTAGAGTTCGAGCAAATCGACGATTTCGTCTGCAGTTGGGTGAGATTTCTGGGTCTGGGGATGTTGGTTTTGCTGATTTTCCGTCGGTTTTTGTAGCTTCACCTGGGGCGAGGCGGGAATTTTGCTAAAAGTTAAATTTTTTATTCAATTTTCTCTAAATTCGGCCTCTCAAATATTAAACTCCGGAATGAAAATTCATATCTATCCTAGATTTTTGAAGTGTTAAGAAAAGCCAATTGTAACGTAAAAGTCGAGTTCATCACGAAATGAGTCGATATAATAAAATTTAGCATATCACAAGAAAAGTTTTCAGCTAAAAATAAAATTTCTAGTTTTATATCCTCGGATTAAGTCTTTTTTTTAAATTGATACCTGGTGGGCGATTTGGATGAGCTTTTCCAGGAGTTCGATCTGTTTGAAGGATTTGAAGGCGGCATGACGACAACTTCCGATGCTTTCCGGGGGGTTTTCTTGGAATTCGGCAAATTCGATCCGATCGTCTCGGTCAAATTCACGAAGCCTGCCGCAGCTCGCTTAGGTGAGTCCAGGATCAATATCTGAAAATTGGCAAAAATTACTACCAATTGATTTTTTTTCTCAAAAACTAACCTCATCATCGTCGCCTGAAATGTGCCTCTGTCTTTTTCTGACGGGATTTTGGTCGTCCTGCTCTTGCAATTTCGTCTCGTACGCCGTGCTGCTTTCCGGGCGCTGTTCTGGTTCTTCTGGGAATTTAAAAATCATTTATTTGTATTGTTTTCACAGAAAGTTATCATAAAGTCTCGTTTTTTCAAGCAAATTTATAGATTTCATATTTCAAACATTTTTTAGAGATTCTATCTTGTTTTCCATTTCAAATTTTACTTTCTTAAAACAACGGGAGAATTCTAGATTTTTGCAGAAAAAAGTAAATTACCAGTTTGCATTTTTTCCTGCTCCTGTTGAATTTCCTCCACACCCCCAGTGGACCCGATGGTCTCCGTTTCCTGGTCGAGGAGAATTTCAAGATCGTCTTCGATTTGCTGTTGGCGAGCGCGTCGTTTACGGAAGATAGTTGGAGAGGCGAAATCCTGAAATTTTTAACTGTCTTATAAAAAAATCGAAAAACGTGTGCAAGTGGGCTCAAATTTTTAATTTGCTAGTTTCATTGAAGAATCTGATTTTGAAGGAAACTGAGAACTAACCATCAGTTTCGGCCTGCACATGACGGACGTCAAGGCCTTCAATTCGTAGAGAACAGACGACTCGTCATTGTGGCAGCGCTCCACGACCGTTCGAGCCACCTGAATTATCAAACGGTTGGACGTTTGGATTATTACTTTAATTTTTCAAATTGCCGGAAAGCGCTCCACTATTAATTTATGATTAAGGTTCTTTGAAGACATATTTTAAACATTAAACTCGCATTACGAGATTCAGATAATGCGTATATTTCAAAGCTGATTGAAACTTACTTTAAATCTATTGTTTTTTTCAAAATTCTTTAACTTCAAGTTGATTCTTTTATTTTCGGGAAAAGATAGAGAAATATTGAATTTTTTCTCAGATTCATTTGGTTTAAACTTTTGTATTTTAATTTCAAGATATTGTCGATTGTAAAAGAGGTGACCATTGCTTAGTGCCCTTCGCAACAGGTAGGTGCGAAACGCGTCGCGTCCTCATGCGTTGCGGCTTCCATTGTGAAAAGCATTTTCACACAAAATTCTCGTTATTTTTTTATTTTCTGTCGAATTTCTCAATCATCCGCTAATTAATGGCAATTAGCGCCAATTATGATTAAATGATCGATTTGTTGAGTGGAAATTTGCTTTTATTTAGTTTTTAGCGATTGTTAGACGATTTATTGAAATTGAAACATTTTTAATGATTTTCCTCTACAGAAATTTTAAAATTATCGATAATTGGTGGATATTTAGGGAATACTTACAGACACAGATTTCAATTTCGTTTTATTCCGTGTTTTTCCCATTTTTTTCGTAATTTTTCGCGAGTTTTTTGCCTTGTTTTTCGATAAAATGATTCCTTGAGCATAATTTTCAGGCATGGGCAAGTCCGACCAGTTGCTTGCCGTCCTGCAACGAGCCCCTCCAAACCAGCGTCACCCTTTCGTTTAAGTTCACCTGTTACTCGTCTAGAAATCTAGAAATCGCTAAAAAACGAAATAAAAGCAAATTTCTACTCAACAAATCGATAATCTAATCATAATTAGCGCTAATTGCAATAAATTAAAGGAAGATTGAGAAATTCGACAGAAAATTTAAAAAATAATGAGAATTTTGTGTGAAAATGCTTTTCACAATGTAAGCCGCAACGCATGAGGACGCGACGCGTTTCGCACCTACCTGTTGCGAAGGGCACTAAGCAATGGTCACCTCTTTTACAATCGACAATAATTGATTTTTAAAAATTCGTATAATTAAGAAAAACCCACATTGATCGGAATCTGTAGATGTTCGTTGGTCTGTGAGAGCAACGCAACGAGTAGCCGGTGAAAGCCCTCGTAGTCGGGGTCGGCCAGGCACCGCGAGCAGACTGAGCATTTTATGTTTTAGTTTTTTTTTTTCAAAAACACCTACCCTCCGAACAAACGTTCTCCAGTTGTTGAGTTTCACTCAACCCGCTCGCCGTCCTGATGACCGAAGCTAGAAGAGAGCACGACGCTAGAGAAAAGTTCTGAAATTTTCACATATTCCTGTCCTTGTGATTCTTTCTAGTCTAAGCTACCCAGAATTTCCCTTCCCCAATATTTTTAATATTTCGGACAAAAATTAATTTCAAAAATACGTTTCAACAAAAGCTATAACTCTCAAAATACCCCTAATAGCCAATCTTTTCAGTATTTTGATGGACAAATAATTTTTGAATATAAATTTCAAAATATTTCTTTATCCCTTGTCCAGAGTTTAATGCGAAAGAGGATTTAAAAAAATAGATTTCGAGAAATTCCTAGCTTTTCAAAAATTCTAACCCCCAATCCTGTTATCATATTTTGACCGAAAAAAATTTCAAAGATGTTTCAAAAAATTCTTATTTAGAAAAAATTTCATCTTTTTCATTGCTTCTCTTTTATAAACTTGATTTTCTACGAAAATGTTCAAACCTGATTTTTGGCGGCCTGTAAAATCACGTCAATCGCCCTGTAGAGAGTCGATGAGGCTCCTAATTTGAGGGAGACGAATTCCAACGTCCAGAAAACGTCGTCATTTTCACACGAAGGCAGCATGCTCAACAGCACTTGCATCAGAGATTTGATCTGAAAAAGATCCTATTTATTTTCATTTTTTTAAAAATAAGTTTCATCAAAAACTGATAAAATTTGTGAAATGCAATTCAATGCCACCCTGGCAAATATCAAATGAAAACAAAATCTCACACTCGGCAAAATGAATAAATTGGCCTTGTTGACGAGC
Organism: Diploscapter pachys; assembly: GCA_002287525.1. NCBI lineage: Eukaryota > Metazoa > Nematoda > Chromadorea > Rhabditida > Rhabditidae > Diploscapter > Diploscapter pachys. The sequence continues at coordinate 15,164 of LIAE01006695.1, read as the reverse complement.
GCCCTGAGAAGTTGCAGCGAGGCAGACAAAGTTGCTGAATTCGTCAGGCCCGAATGCAGATGCGGGAACACATCGGAACGAATCAGTCTGTGGCCTGAAATTCAAATTTGCTATTTTTAATGTTCTATCTTCAATATGTTTCAAACAGAGGTAAAATAAAATCTTAAAGTTGGAGGGCAATAATTCAAGCATTTGACCTTTAATATGTTTCAAATAGAAGCCAAATAAAAGTCTTAAATTTGATTCATAATGGATTCCGCATATTCGACGTTCTGCAAGATATTTTCAAAGCAATGTATTCGTTTTTGCAAATTTTACTTCAACGAAATAAAATACGTTTCAATTTCTTCACATATAAACTTTAAATTTCTTTTCTTCAATAAATATTTCTCAGGCTTCTGAAAACTCGACTCGCAGGAAGAAGAGCGCATCGTTTCGAGGGAGAAAAGAAGACATGCTCTTTACTCTCTCAATGTGACACGCTATTTTTCTGCGAGTCGTGTTTTGAGAAATTTTATGCCCTTTACTTTGCCCCAAAATAAGCCCACCAGTTTGGTCCAACTCGACGCATCTGGACACGGTTTCGATCAGCAGATTCGTGATCTCGGTCGCTCGATCGATGATCAGCTGGGGGTCGAATTTGATGACTTCTGGAAAAATAATTTTATCTTTTAATTAAAAAAATACCAAGATCCCCAGCTTGTAAAAGGTTAAGTACTTTTTTGTTCTTCAAAAAGATAATATTATAACCTCCTCCCATTGAGACGAAAATGGAGTGTTTATTTTAATTTTTTTCAAGTTTAAAAAATCACCAGTATCCTTGCCGATCGCAGTGAAGTTGCCCTTAATGAAATAGGCGAGCGTCTTCAACAGCGATTTCATCTCGTTGCAGCCATACGTCAGCGCGTACAGGTCTAGGTAGGCATTTCTAAAACATATTTTTCAACTTTTTAAAAGTTATTTTATTTTTCAAAAGTAAAAAAAATCACTTCATATCCAAATCATAGTTCTGCAGGGCCGCGTGAGCCGTCTGAGAGGCGATTTTGTCGAAGAGGGCCGCGAACAGGGTGCTGATCTGAAAATTTTGGATTCTTCTTTATTAATATTCTTAAAAATTATTTTCCCCATATATTTGTTCTTTTCCAACATTTTTTTTTTCCTATTTTTCTAAATTTGAAAACCCCCACCCTTGCATCCGAAACGAGTAATTGTCTCGTGAACATTGCCGAAGCCAGTGTGCATCTTTCCGAGGCCAATTTTAGCAGCGCTCCCACTGAAGATGCATTTTCGCGGAGGCACCGATTGTATCTAAAAGTTTTTATTTACTAGCTAATTTAAAAAATTAAAATAGAAAATTTTAAAGAAAGAAACTTGGTGAAATTTCAATATTCCTTAAAACATGTTTCAAATAATTTACTTTTATTTTCTTACTTCTTGACATATTTGGTCACGTAGATCCAGTGAACATCTGCTAGCTCGGGCTTACTCGATCGGAGGTTGGTCACGAAGTTTTTGAGCTGCTGAAAAAATTTTTAAATTCAATGTTCTATATTTTTTCTAATTTTACCTGCCCAACCTCCAGATTCGTGTCGTTGTTCTTCAGGTGCCGCTCGTAGTTCTCCACGACGGCGCCAAATGTTTCCATCTTCTGAAGATTCAAAAATATTTAAATAATTCCTAAAGTTTTGAAACTTGTCAGAGTTACTTTCATTTCTTACAGAAAGTAGAGTAATCATGATAGTTTCAAGATCTTTACAAATATCTCGAAACTCAATCAAAACGAGCCACAGAACAACGATAATAACTAGGCTTTGAACCTATTCCAATCAAAAATGAATTTTTCAACAAAAAATCTCGTCAAATTTATTTTACAATCGCCTAAAATCAAATCTTTCCCGAACTTTCCAGATTCTTGCAATCTGAAAATTCCAGAGCATTGAGCAGAAGCTTACGAGTTATTCTACGGAAAAAAAAACTTTAGAATTCTAAAAAACCGACGGAGATTATCGATTTTCGTTCTAGGATCTAGGAACGAAGACAATGTACAATATCTCTAGAAATTTAGTCGTTGGGTCAGAAAATTCCGGATTTTCCCGACTTAGGCGGCCGCTTTCGCCTCCTTTCGCTGCTTGCGCATCAGAAGTCGGCGTTCGCGCTCGAATTCCTGAAAAAATAATTTTCCAATTATGCTTCAAAATTTAAAACTTTAAGAATAACAAAATATTTAATCGGCAATCGTCTATTTGCACGCAGCAATTATCAAAAATGCCGACCATCATTAGCACATTTTATGTGTTCCTCTTTTGCGTTAAAAATAAAAGAACCTGGATCTTATAATTCATAAAATACAAGACCCAAGGGTCTTTTAATTTCGATTTTCTAACCTTGATCCTCATGATGTAGTCCTCGTACTCGCATCGATCCCACGCAAAGCGTTCGTCCGCGCACGCCCAACCCGAGAACGGCACGTACGATTGCTGGAAAGTGACCATTTTTGTTTCTAGTCAATAAAATTCAATGATAATGTTTAGAGTTGGAACAGGGGTCAAACAAATCAAGTGAGCATCTTCTATTTCATCGTTTCGAGCAAAAATTGAAGCCTATCTTCAGAAAATAGATTTTTACATTTCTCGCATTTTTAAGGCAAGATTCGAATTCAACGCAGGGGATCTACGAACGACTGGGAACCCTGCCAGTGTGAACTTCCCTCCTAAAATTGAAGAGGAGCTTACAATGGGAACGTTCACTCTACTCGTTCGTGGATTCGGGCGCAGGATTTCAAGTAAATGAATGTCCGTACCTGGTGACTTTATGAGAGCGAAAATAGACTTGTTCGAGCAGTTTCTTATGCTCATTCTACATTTTTGGGCAAATTTGGTTGATTTCCAGATTTTCTTTGAAAAGTCACTTATTTTACCTGGCATTTCATGAGCGGAATGAGCTTGTGCGCGCAGTAGTCGCGTTGACCCATCGAAAGTCGCCAACGCTCCATATCCTCCCAACTCGCCTGCATTTCGCGAGGCTGAAAATGCTCAATTTTGCTAAATTTTAGATTAGTTTAAAAGACTATTTATTGTACCCGATAAAATTTCTAATAGTTTACCAATAAAAACTATCTTATTATAGCCAACATCTTTATTTTTCTCAAATAACAAAAATCTCCGACCTTCCTGGGTCTAGCGAATCCGACCTGGGGATCGAATGTGGGCGGTCGGTCTGTGCGCGGCGCGATATGCGGGTCCGTGCTCTCCAGCGACACCGACAGTTTCGTACCCATTTTGGGCGGTCTCCTGAAATTTGTCGAAAACTAAACGAAAATCGATAAAAATCCCCGATATTCCAATTCTAACTCTTCAAAATTTTTTCGAAAAATCTATTTTTATCGACACAAGTTCTTAACATGGCTTTTCATATCTTTTCTTAATTGTTAGTTTTGAAGGAATTTTGCAGAACTGGAACATCGTAAAATAAAAATTTTGCCAAAACCAAAATGCCCCGGATAAAAAGCAACGAAAAGGAAGCGGTTAGAGCGTGTGTAACGATAGGACATGCTGGTGGTTTTGATTTCCCATCTTTCCCCCAAAAATAAAGGGAAAGTAGGTATCAAAATTATTATGACAGAAAAAAGTTAAAAACATAAAATATTTGAGAAGGTTTTCGAACCTTTCAAAAATCAAACATTTCTAGGGAAAAAATCACGAAATTTCTTCTAAAAACCACAATCACTAGACGAAAACAATCAATAAATCGATAAAAATCAGCCTTTTAAACCCGTGTAAAATTTAAGAGATCTCGAGGCTAGAAGGATTTAAAAAAACCCGTCTTTGAAAATCCAGAAATTCAGGGATAAAATTGCAGCGTAAAATGTTAATAATTGCGGGTAAACTTTAAAAAAAATCATGGAAAGTACTAAAAATTTGAAAAAAAACAAGTAAAAAGTGTCAGTATTTTCCAAAAAAAAAAAATGAGCAAAATTCAATTTAAAGAGGGATGCGTAGTACAATCGCAAATTTCAGGTATGAAAGACAGCAAAGTAAGGTTACGGTATCTAAAATATGAGCAAATTTAGTGAGAATTTCTTAGTTCTTAGGAAATTTTTGGTTCGGCTCCGTAAATCGAAGATAGACAGCGCTCTCTCATGAAATCGCTCAAAGTAGACTTTCCTGAAGCCTAACCAAAAGTTTGCTAAAATTACCTTAGGTTTCATCAATTCACAAGAAAAATGGAGCACACTTTTCACTGACTTCAAACTTCGAAAGTTCGTCGAATCTCAAAAAAACATTGAACTTTTACAAGCTTGAAACTCACCGCAAAGAGGAGACCCGCTTAAAATGCAAAATCTAAAAATTCGAAAATAAATACTTAAAAGTCTCAAAAGTGGATAGAATTATGCGAATTTTGAATTTCGTTGGAATCAAAAATTTAGAGGAGGTGAAATCTGTTTAAAATTGGAATGTTTTGCGAATTTGCGTCCTATGAGGAGGAATGGTGATGACTACGAGAGGTGGACGGACCAGCGCCGTTCGCGAAAAATCCGGACGGATGATTCGAGAACCCGGCCGACAAGGGAGGGCCGCCGGCTCTGGAAATATTCAATTTAAAAACAACGAATCTAATTATCCATATATCGTCCTTTACACAGATATATCAAATAATAATAATAATAATGGAATTCGAAAATTTCGGATCCCTTTGCAGAATTTTTCAAAATGTGCTTCTTCGAAATGTTTTTTTCTCAACAAAGGTAAATCAAAAATGATTTTCTGGGCAATTTTTGCGCTTTTCACCTCAACTGATCTCCTTTCATGGTAGAGTTAAACAATGGCGGTCCAGGCGGTTCGGTGAACAGGCACTCCGAGGGTAACGGGGGACGCGTGCCATTGTAGAGCGCAGAATTCTGGAAATGTTGTATTTTCAACATTTTAGAGCAATTGTAGTTCCAGAATTTCTTTAAAATCCGTTTTCCGGTGAAGCAAGTTAAAATGCTCCCTCAACTACGTGTTTCATAGTTTTCCATAAAACTTCATATTTTCTTATTTCAATCTTCGGGGAAGCTTCATTTTTTCCAAAAAGTTCACTTTCAAAGCAACACAAAATCCTAGCCTGCATCGTGTTGGGCCTATTGGTGTTGTTGTGTTCGATGCCGGAATTGGCCTGGTTGATGATTTGCCTGCTGTGAGCGGGGTCGATGAGCGATGGCTGGTCGGAGATCTGGCCCGAGTGATTACCGGAGCCCGTGCCTATTCCCGAGGAAGATCCGTTAGAGCCGCCGCTAGCACCCGTGATCAGAGAACCTCGAGAACTGAAAATCATTTTTCATTCTTCTTCTCTAAAAACAACACAAAGTTGAGCGCTTCGAATAATTATAATAAATGCGTTTCTTCGATTAATTTCTATCGAAATTGTTCATTTATTTTTACGGGAAAGAAGTGCAGGCTAAAAATCGCAAAAATCAGAAAACCTCTTTGATTTGAGATAGTTTAAAACATTTTGAATAAAACTTTTCTAAATTTTTAAATCCCCTGATTGTTCGCTGTTCCCCTTTTAGTACCATTACTCACGCTCTTTAAAATAAGTTTCGCAAAACTCGTATCAACTGAATTTCGGATCTGGGAGAATTCGAGTATGAGCTTATGGATTTTCTATGAAACAACGAAAACTTGATTTCCCCTTCATTAAGTCTTGGAGCTGTTTGAAAGTCGAGCACTAATTTCACATTTCTTTTAAAAAATCAATATTTTCTCGAAAAATACCAGGTTTAACTCACCTAGTCTTGAGCTGTTTGTGCTTTTTGAAGTAGAGCGCGAACACGATGAGCACGACGATGGTCACCGCGCCGACCAGGCCGAGAGCGATTGCCGTATAGATTCTGGAAAAATCAACATTTTCATATATTCAACTTCTAATTCCATAATTTGATTTTAGCCTGTCACTACCATTTTGCTATCAACACACACGCACAAAAACAAAACTCACAAACAATGCTCCTTTTCAAATAAGTTTCAAGAAACCTTCAAAAACTCCATCAAGATCACTTGAATTGATATCTTCGTGCCAATTGTCTTGGCATTAAAAGTAACGTAACGTGTCATAATAGACAAAAAAATGTCTTAATTAAAATTCGACCAATTTCCAAATGAATATTTTATTCTAAGTTCTTTCTAGCTCACCTCATTTGCTTGTTCTTCTTCTGCACCTCCTCCTCCTGTACCATGTCGTTGGTGAGCTTGTTGATGTCGTACGGCGAGAACGTCGACAGCTCGGGCCGCTCGAACGTCGGCAATTTAGCCAGCACGTCCTCGATTGACACGTTGTTCTGGAAATTGGCTCGTTCTACACTCAACTGTATTGTCGTATTTACAGACGAATAGGAAGGGTTGGAAATGCAGGAAACGCGGAGAAATAAGAAAAAAGAGCCATCTGTAAATAAAGGCTCTAGAAATTTATCACCGTTTTTGCAAGTTGAATTTAAAAATTATCAATATTTCAGCGGTAATTATTTCTATTTTTCCGAGGTTTGATAAAATAAAAAATGTTTAAATTTACGGTAGTGAGAATTCTCCCTCATAAAGTATCAATTTCGGAAAAAACATCTTTCCGACTAACCGTTTTGACCTGACTGAAGAGAGAGGCCATCTTGTCGCCGTTGGACTTGAAGTGTTCGAGCAGGTCCGCGGGCAGCTTCGACAAATCGGGTACTTTGCCAGACGTCAGGGCGGCGATAATCTGAACTTTTTCTCTTTATTTTAATTCCGTTGAAAGAATTTGTGCGTAGCGCCGAATGAACCAACTGATTTCTCATAAGAAATTTTTAAACAAATGATAAAATTTTCAAAAGTTTCCGTTAATTATGCATTGCCGATTTCAGATAAGCTTCAAAATTTTAGGAATAAACGCATTTTCCTAAATATCGATCTGCAGGCGTTAATGAAAGCAAAATAATCGGAAATTCGAAGCGTTTTCTCGCAAATAGATTCAAGCTTGAGATCACTTATTATTCGTTTTTGGTATGTTTCAAGATTCATTCAATTACATTTCCGATTTCTATTAGTCAGTGCTCCTCTCGTTTCTAGAATGCTCTAATTCAATATTCGCCCACCTCTTGCGGGATTTTGGAAAGATCGTATCCGGCAGGGAGCATTTTCCACATCTGGACGAGATGACCGAGCGTGTTATTGTCTGCTTTCGCGGGAACTCCGTCCTTCGACATCGATTTGCTCAGCGAGTTGAGCAAGCCTAAAATCAAATGGTTTGTTTTTTCTCAAACTTGGAATTTACATAAGTAAACATGTTTTTAAAATGCTAATAAATGATTTTTAATAGATTCCGTCATATCGAATAAAATTATAGCTTTGAGATTGAGAATTTAATTGAATTTTATTATACCTGGAGGGATCGCAGAAGCCGTCGGAAGCTGCTGGGTGTAGTATTCCTGAAACAAATCGATAAACTTGATTTCGAAGTAGAATCGGAAGAATTGAGCAACTCCACTTTTATTCATCTTTCCTTTGATTTATATTGCTTTCCGCAAATGTACTCCGTATCGGACTATCCTACACCATGCCTTTTGAAATTCGTTGAAATGCATTTCAATAATTTATTTTTGAAACTTTTCCCTTCTAATTTCGCGGTCAAGTATCTTCGCTTATCAAATTATGAATTTGTTTCGCTTTCTTTTGCAGACTCACTGAAATATATCAGTTCTCGAATATTCAACATTCTCTAAGAAAAGCAAAAATTCAATATGCTTTACAGTCAATTCGCCGACTTCCTTTCAAAAATCTTCGACAATCGCGTCTTCACATTGTCTGATTCCATTTACAAACAAATCTTTCAATTTCCTCCCATACTTACCACAATGGCGGTGGTCTGCGTCTCGTTGAGTCCGGGGAGTTGTGAGCCGTTGATGACGCGCGTGAGAATATCCTCGGGTATCGTGTCCAAGGGCGGCAGGTATTTGTCGTGGTCTTGCAGGGGGTTGCCTCTTCTGAATTTCTCCTTCCAAAATCTTGATTTTCAAATCGGATTTCTTTCCGAACGATGACGTTTCCATTGGTAAGTTCTTGCAGAAAAATGTTTCGTTTTCAATGACCTTTTATCATTTTTTTTTCTTTAAAGATTTACCTATGAGCTTCAGCGGCGTCGTACATCTTCTGCATAGCCTGGAATTCGAGTCATTTTTGAATGTCTCAAAATTTTCATCAATTGATCAATTTTGATAGGAAATCAAATAAATTTTAAAAACCCTCGCCTGTTTGACGATCTTATCGGAGAGCTCCTTGGGCATGCCGGGGATCTCGCCCGTTCTCATGATCTCCTGCAGGAAGCCGGGTGGCAACTGAACAAATCAACACTTAAAACACATCGAATTTTCCTATGTTTCAAATACCGTCTAGGGTATTGTTATTTCGATACGTTATCACATGGACTTGTCACTTTAAATCTTCAACAAATATCCTTTTTTCAAAATTTAAAAATTCAAATGTTTTTAAAAAATCTCAAATTTAAAGGAGAAATTCTATTTCTAATAATTCTGCTTTTCCCTTAACTTTTCTAAGTGATATAAAAAATTCTCCAAGCATTCATTTATTTATTTCCCTGACCTGTCTGAGATCGACGTCGCCGAAACCGGGGACGTTGACGACGAAGTTGGGGATGGCCTTGACAAACTGCTCGATGTCCGCTTGGACCGGCTGCCCGCCAGTCGCGAATCGCACCAACGGGCCCGTGAACTAAACAATTTGAAAATTCGTTTTTTTGTTGTAGATAAATGGAAAAGGAATATTTGGTGGCGAATTTGACTAAATTTTCACAAGTTGTATGTTTCAGATTTTCCAGATAAAGAATTGAAATTCGGAAACCATGTTCCAATTGAATAAAGCTAAATTAAATTTTTTTTTTAAATCAGAACAATTCCTCGCCTCTTCCAGTGCCTGATTGAACTCCGGATTGATGCCACTGCCGACATTTTGCGCACCGCTCGTCGCACGCGTTTGTCCATCCAGTCCGTTGGCCACCTGTTCAATGCCTGGGAGTGTACGCAGAGACGGAATCGCCTGCAAATATTCTAATTCTTTTTCTCACTTTCAAATATTTCTGAAAAAGTCGTATGTTTACTGATATGCGGTCACAAATTAACAATGCAAAAATGCTTTATAAATTACACGATTTCTCTTGAAATAGCATTGTTTGATCGTTTCAAAATTTCGTCAAAATATCTTTTACGCAATCTCGTAGGGTTAACCTCGAAAAATCTAGAAAATCATATCATTTTCTTGAAACACATCAGTTCATCCTTTATTTCGAATTCCATTAAAAATGAATATGCTTCAGCTTATTTCGATTTTTCCATCAAAAATCGCATTATGTTCGAGTTGTTTTTGTTTCGTGTTTTCTGGCTTGTTGTATTATACAGTCGACACCGCCCGACACCGGATTTTAGAGTGAGAGAGTGTAGGCAAAGGGGAGAAATAAGAAAAACGAGCTGGCGTCTAATACAGGAGACTTTGTTTCCTAACCAACCTTAGTGATGGTTGACAGAATGGGGATTCCGGCGCTGTTGATCGACGTCTGGGAGGCGCCGAAAGAGCCGAGCGGTCCGAGAGCGGGCAAGAAGGACGAGAACAGGGAGCTGGAAATTACATTTTTATATAATAACATTTGATCTCTTTTCAAATTTCAAACGAGATCACTCTCTATTTTGTCCATACTTGGGCATCTGTTCGCCGCTGCTTCCACCCAGTCCGACGAACTTTATGCCCTTCTGCAGCGTGTCGTTCGCTTTCTTCATCATCAGCTCTTTCAGACTGAAAATTTACTGATTTATCGATTTTTGTAAGTTTCAAATCCCTCTTAGTGCTTTCCACCGACTCATCTTCTCATTAGATTTTTCGGGGTTTAATAAGAGATTTTGTGAACCTATTCGAAATTGCACTTTTCGATAAGACTTAACTTTTAGCAATACTCCTAGTAAAATCAAACATATAGAAACCCCTCCAAACACTCGATTTTTTGAAACCTATCAAATTTGTATTTATTTATTTACATTTACCTTGTGCCGGCGAACTTCTGCGGTGATGCGCATTTGACCTCCTTCTGCGTGGGGAGGAAGGTGCGAATTCGGTTCATCACGAGGTAGTTCAGCATCCAGTCGAACTTCCCGTCGCAGTGCAGCGGGTTGCCTGGAAATTGCTATTTCATTGGGTTATTTTCTTTGTTAATTCCGAATTTTTCGAATATGCTTCAATTTTCTAACAATAAGATAGTATTTCTTCAGATTATACTCTGCTGATCACCGTTGACCTGTATCTGACAAAAATTCCATAAAAACAAGCTTCAATAAGTTTAATAAAAAATTAGACATTCGAACATAAATGTAAAGAAAACCGTTTCAATGAGAAACTCAGTCTTTCCCGAAAAATCTATTCCCATTCCCTTCTAAAATGCCATATTTGTTTCACAAAAAATCCGAAATTAAATAGCTCAAAAATCTATCAATTCGAAATCTCAATTTCACCATGTTTTCACAGAAAATATCATTTCTTAAGAAAATCCTCCTTACCGTCCAAAAGAATGTTGGCGATTTTGTGGTTGAACGTGTCCTGTTCGAAAGACTTGAGCTGGTTGTTGGAGAGGTCGAGCCAGAACAGCTTCGTCTGGTTCACGAATGCGCCCTGTGAAAATTCAAATGTTATTTTTATTTGAACTACTCTCCTTACAAACCCTCGGTCTACTAAGTTTCTCAAAATCAACTTGATTTTCACCCAACTTCCTTTCAAAATGAAGCCTATGTTATTCATCAAGTTTCAGTTCAGACTTGCAAAGAAAACAACTGCAAAAGACTAGTCATCATCTCTAATCATTTGATGAGGAATAGTAATTAAAACTGGCTGGGATAGTTCACCGAATAAAGAATAGTGCAGTTCGAAAAACGTGCAAGTCTGTTTCAGTTTTCGACTATGTTGTTTTGATTTACCTTCTTGATAACCTCGATCCGGTTGTATGCCAGGTCGAGTGTGGTGAGTCCCGTGAGGGAGAAGAGGGCAGTGTTGGTGATCGACCTGAGCGAGTTGTTCCGCAGACTCAGCTGCTGCAGGTCCGGCATTCCGTCCAGCATGCCGCGCTCTGCAAAAAAGAAAAATCAATATTTCCAGAGATTGATAAACCGCCAATACTTTTGAACATATTAGTGCCATTTCGGAGTTCTATCATTTAAATATTCGAATTTTTTTGCGTTTTCCCCGACTTACCCAAAGTTGGAATCGAGTTGTTTGCCAGCAGAAGAACCTGAAGCTTGTCGAGCGAGTCGAAGCTGTTGCGCGAGATCAGGTGAATGTTGTTGTTCTGCGAAATTTTAAGGCTTAATTTTAGTCAAGTTTACTAGTATTCTTGTAGTTTTCGAAACAAACATCTACATCTTTCTTAGATTTGACTTTTTCATTCAAAGATTGAACGATACGAGGTTTCGTTGAAACATTAAGATCAAATTATCATTTTCCAAATTTACACTTCTCTCGCCATTTCATCATTTTTAACGACAACAGCAATATTTCCTTTCCCCCAAAATTTTTGCATTTTTAAATTTGCACCTGAAGACTGATGAGCTGGAGTTGGGTGTTGTTGGAGAACGCCAGGGTGTTAATCCGCTCGATCAGATTTCCATCCAGCCGCACTTGCTTCAGGCTTGTCAGATCTTTCAGCTCGGGAAGCTGGAAATTTGAATTCTTTCAAATTTGTAGAAATTATTTTTCAAAAAAGTTTCTTTACAAATTTTTTTTTTTAATTTGTAATTTTCGAATTTTTGGCAAAATTCAAAGGTCGAGAAGTCGAACGCCTTACCGTCTGTAGCATGTTGTTGGACACGTCGAGCAGCTCGAGCTGCCTGAACGCCTGCAGCCGGTTGCCGTCCAGCGACGAGATCAGGTTATCCCTGGAAAAATGGGAATAATCAATGTTAGCAGCGATTTTTTTCGACTATTCATTGTCTCTGTCGAGAAAGGAAAATTATTGTCTTGCAAGAGAAAATCAATAAAATTACTAATTTATGTAAGTTCCAGAGAAGGTTATTGTAATTGAAAATATTAACACCTTCCCTTTCAATTTTTGATATGTTCCAAGAAAATGCTTTAATTCCATACAAGCACGGCATATTATTTCCTTTAGCTTCGAACGTTCTCTAAACTCACCTCAAATAGAGATACTCGAGTTGTGGAACGTTGAGGAAGGCCATCGCGTTGATCTTGCTGAGCAGGTTGTTGTTCAGTCGTAGCTCCTTCAGCGAGGGCAGGTTCATCAGCTCGAAATTGTTGATCTGGAAAAGTGCCATCTTTTCTTTAATTTGACTTTCCTATGTTTCAAAAAAATTCTTTATAGCAAATCGGATCTAATAAAGTCATTGGATCAGATTTTCCTCAAAACATGAACCGCAAATCGACTCGCAGAACGAATAGCACGTCGTTTCGAGATAGAGAAAGACGACATGCTCTCGTTCTCAATACGTCACACTACTTTTTCTGCGAGTCGAATTTTGAGATCTGCTTGTAAGGGAGTGCTTTTCAATTTGTTTTTTCCAGAATTTTCTTCTCCCAGCCCACCTCACTGATGCCGTTGTCGGAGAGGTCGAGGTAGGCGAGTCGATTGGCGTTCCTCAGATTCTGGGCGGGCACTGACTTGAAGCAATTACCGCTCAAATCCAACAATTGCAGATGGTCCTTGATCTCCTTGAACGCACTTCTGGAAGACATCACGTTTTTTCAACTTTTGTAAAAAAAATCTTTCAAAATTGATGAAGTTGGTAATAAAAGAACAGCTCAAAATCGGATTAATTTCAATTATTACGCTAGTAATGAAGAACATTTCAAGAAGCAAGTGTTTCATATTTCACTGATTCTTGAAACGTATCCAATCATTCGATTCCACTTTACAAATTCAGTTTTCAAAACTTCGTGTAACATTATGTATAACGTAATTTTCAAACTTGGGAATTTTTTCAAACGTACCCATTCAGCGAGCAGATTTTGTTGCCCTGCAGCCGGACTTGGTAGAGCCGCTCCAAACCGTTGAAATCGCCCTCGGCCACCGTGGAAATCTGCGCAAAATATCGATATTAGAAGTGTCGTTTTACGTTTCAAAAATCATTCTTTCTCGCAGCTTTACAAAATTCTTTATCATCTAGAATAAAATCGTATTTGAAATTTTCAAAAAGTGAAAGTTTCCTTTTAAATTGTGTAATTTTTCACAACCTCATTTCATTGTCCTTAGAGCAAAAAACATTTTAAAAATCGATACATTTGTATTTTTTTTTCTTCGAGTTTTTACAAAACCCAACCTGATTATCATCGAGATTGAGGTGGATGAGTCGCTGCATGCGGCCGAGTTTGGGTACGGCGGTCAGTGCATTCGCCGCCAGAACCAACTCTTCCAGATGGCTTGACTGCTTCAGGAAGGCCTGAAAATCATTTTCTTTCAAAATCAAAAATATTGTTAAAATGTTTTAAGGGGATTGTATATGATTCGTTTTCTCTCAACTTTGAGTTGAAGAAATGAGAAGCTACTAATATTCGAGCATAAAATAGGCCCTTCAAATTTCATGTTCCCTCTATATTTCATAAAATCACATTTCAAATTTTCATTTTTCAGATCCACAATATTTGGTCCGCATTGTCAACGTAGAAATTCTCCCAAACCCATTTTCTCCTAAAATTCCCCTCCAATCTATATAATCCGTGCGTTTCATAAAAATTGGGTCATCCCTCTCTCTTATCACTTCTCCTCTTTCAAATCTATCAGATTGGCTCTAACGCCGGCAAAGCCCTTTCATCAAAACATATACCCCAGAAACAATCGCTTATCCCTTGTTATCAGCAAATTATCATCCAACGGATAACATCGAATAATCAGTGAAATTTGAATGAATCGTCTATCTCTTGGATTCAATGTTTCAAAAATCTGATAATTTGTCTGCTTAATGATCAGAAGTCGGAACTTCATTTCTAATTCCCAAAGCATAAAAATTGTGAAACGCACAAGAAAATTCCCATTTGTTATTTTAGATAAATTCATCGTACCAAATCAACTCTTGTAATACCTATTCACCGTGCCATTTTCTTTAGTTTTGTAAATACATCGTCGAGACTAACTTGTGCCAAAAATCATTCAAGATCCTACCTTTTTGAAACCTATCAAAACCATATTTCTTAGAACAAATCGATTCCTTCAAAGAAATTCCATTTTCTAACGCAATTCTTTCTAGCCTCATAAATTCCACTATTAACTCCTCCAAAAACATGCAAATCGGTTTCTTCTATCCTTGTGCTAAATTCTTTTCTCTTCCCCATCGTTCAAAATGTTCGAGACAGTCAATTCTTCCAGTAACTTTTGAAGATTCTAACAGACCCTCTCTAAAAGAAAAAGAAAATAAAGCCCTACGGCCTAATAATATTATAAATAGCTATTTTTATCGAAGCTGTTTTTTATCGAAATTCAATAATCTGGTGGTTTTTCTCGATCAATTTTCCTTGGTGTTCATTCTTTTTCTCCACGCCCCAGTTTTATCCGCTTGTTTTTTTTCGGATCAAGATTTCCCGTCTTTTGAAGATTTGCGCGATGTCAAGCACCCCAAATCGTCCATATCGACCACCAAAATGGCTACTAGGCGTGGGTTTGAAGGTTTTTAAGCCCTGATTTTAACAATTAGCGCGCAATTCGAAGAACGGGATAAACGCCAGGACTAATTTTAGGGATGCTCGGAATCGAAATTTTCCGGGTTCTGAATCCAACTTCCGCAGATCTGATCAAAATTGGCTGAGGGAGGTATATATACTTCTCATAGATTAACTAACGAGAGCCTGCACGAATTATCATTTCCAAGTAATTTTTAATTTTAGTCGAATTTTGAAACCTATCTTCGAAAGTTCAAAAATATTCAAAGTTCGCAAAAGTACCTAGATTATCTCTGACCTATACATAGGGACCGCCAGCCATTTTGCCAAATTCACTCTGGCACTATGTTTTATACATTTTTCAGGGTCTGAGGTGCCCCTCTAAACATCCCTACCGAAAAAACCGCGAAAAAATACGTTACTGACAAAAAAAATGATAAAAATTAACGCGAAAAATCGGAAAAATCGCTCCTTTTCGTGGACAAGGGAAAGGGGCGTGGCCTA